>JAVJAQ010005841.1:0-153760 GCA_032362365.1 Zygogramma bicolorata
TTTGTTTCCCCTTATAGGTATAATTAACACTAATGGATAATGAATAACAATTACTTGTAGGTGATCAAAAACCTGATTGGAAAAAACTCAAACTTATATACGAAGCTGGATGTAAATATTGCGAGAAGGTACATTGGTCGAGGTCTAACAGCTAAAAAAACTCGTTTCAATGAACACCAGTCAATGTTGCCAGAATACTTTGGGTGAAGTCCGCGGGATAGGTAAAAGCAATTTTGGACTGATCAGAAATGTTCATGAGAATGAACTTGTCGGTGTATTCAAAAGCTATGAAATTGTCAAATGTTGACGTTGTATGACTGATGATAGATGATGCATTCTATTCATTCCGCTGATTAGTCTAATTATTGAAATTTAATTAGGATGAATTATCGGCAAGTAGTGGTTAGTTACAAGAGTTACTTTCTGAGGAATTTGGAAGTATATCTTCAATCATTTGCATGATTTGCAGGCATAAGTCTCTAATAGATATCATCAATAGATATTCATCAGGAAAAATACAGGGTGGTCCAAAAATAAAAATAATGCTTCCCTTTCGGGTGAATCTGCTGTGGATAGAGGGATGGTATTTATATATACATTATATTTGTACCATTAGGTCGATGTGTTTGTGATATGTTGTCCTTCATGTTTTTATTAAAAAAGGATTATTAACCTCACATTCGTAAGTAAGCACATGTTAAAAAACTTTTCTATTCTTACAATTTTCCTAATTCATTGTAGAGTTCCTGATGAAGAGCCAATAAAGACTCGAAAGCTTGAACAGAATAAAGAGTTCACTTTTTCCAATTCCTTGTTGACTGCACACCCGAATATTAAAAGGATTCTTCTTTAACTTAGACAGTCGTCTAACCTTCTCACACATTATATATATATATATATATATATATATATATATATATATATCTGCATAAATAAGTAATATATTGAAATGTAAAGCCACGAACAAGAATTTTTTTTCTTCTATGGATCGTTCCAATATTTATTCAATGTTCTGCTGCTGATTAATGATTTATTATACTACTATCTAGTACCGTATTGAATAAATATTATGATTATAAAAAACCCATACATGTTATACGATATTGGTTGTTTTCGAGTTATGATTTTTTATGAAGAGCTTTGGTCGGATCAGATCTGATTTTGGTTCAATAATTTTGATAGTTAAACATCATCAGCTTCCTCACATCGATACAAGTTGCAAACATTCTCTTCAGAAGTGGAGAATTTACTTTCGAGCAAGGCAGAAAAAACAAAAAATCGGATAACATAAATATTTAGATAACCCTTGATGCAAGTAACCTGATTTTTATTTTTTGACGTCATGAGATGGACCACCCTGAATACTACTTATGTATTTTTTCAATTAAATAAGTCATTATATATATAAATATATATATATATATACATATATATAAATATATATATATATATACATATATATATATATATATATATATATGTATATATATGAGGGGAATTTCTGTCCATCAGGTCAGTTAATAGTATTTGTTTGATAATCTCCGTGTATGCCGAAATTACAGTTCAAGTGGTATAAAAACATAGGTAGTTTCATTTCGCATTTTTTTAAATCATAGAAATATGATTATTGTATTACTCATCTATATACACAAATTATTGATGCGTTACCGTTGCCCTGGACGAACAACAATTCCCAACGCCTCTGCCTGAACAGATTGAAGCCGAAAGAAACTCCTTGAGCCTAATAAGCGACTTTCGAGCACTTACCTTTGATGGGTATGTGATAATATTGACTTTATGGGATTTGCCATTCTCGTACAATTCTACGCAAATGAGAATCTGTTTGCTTTCAGTTCAAACACTTCACACAATCTGAGAATTCAGAGACTGTAAGTCCTCTCTGGAATAATATTTACTGTTTACGTGCGTGGAAAACGGAGTGAGGATTATTAAATATGGTGTTGGTCTTGGAACTACGACAGATCTTGAAAGAAAAAGGTGGTGGGTGCCTCAGGGTTAACTTTTGAGGCTAGTGAATGAACTCAATATGAAAAGGTGTATGTGAGAGTGATGATAATTTTGTATCGCTGATCATTTTATTGAAGATATTTCAATGCTTATAAGGAAGGTTACAAAATAATACAATTCTGGTTGAAACTGAAAAGGGCGTATGATTTTAGCGTCATCAATTTTCACGAAGATATTCCCATGACCGTGAATCTGTTTTGCATTCTTTATATGCTGATTCACACGAAAGGGACTACTGTAATGTTCGAAGAGCATCATGTGACTCAAGCGACAGGAGATACGAATTAACATTTACTTTGAATTTTTGAAGTTTGTAAGCCTTAGGAAAAACCCTTCTTGGCAAGGACTTCCAAAGTTCAGCTGTTCTATTGAAAAAAGATTCCTGAGTCTGTGAGCGAAGAATCACCAACAAGACGGATTTTGCCTTTCTCTGAATATAATCAAGAAGTGTCAATGAATGTTTTGGTGCCGAGCTCCATACATGAGAACTATATTCCAAAACAGTTCGTATCTGAGCCTTGTAGATCATTAGAAGCTGACGAGAAGTGAAGTATTTCTCAGCACGAAATAGAAATCTAAGTGTCTGGGAAGCGATCAACCTCACATGGTTTTCCCATGAGAGATTATTACTGATCGCATTTCCTAGCATCGAGAAAAATCTGACTGCGACTGGTTGATAATATAGAATCCTGCAAAATAGGGATGTGACAAAAAATTTTGAGTATACAGCTTTCTCCCTATAAAGTTTTGCACCCTCCTAGCACTCGGCAAAATGAAGTTTCGACAAAAAACCAATAACATGTCCATTTTAGTATGGAGGGGGACACATTTTCATGCAAAAATTTGTACAACCCTAATCCTTTGCGAGCGTTAGCAACCCCCTCAAAATTTTCAAATTGGACGAGGGGTCAACGGTGTCAGTATTTGGAAGGAGTCTTCATTTCACAAGAAATCGTTAACAATCAGTGAAAGCCCAAAAAAAATTGAAACTAACGAATGTATTGCTGGAAATGACGTCCTTTAACTTCTATACAATAAAAATATCTTGACTGAAAGTCATCTCTTACATTTCCCTGAGGATGCCGACGATTAGTTGCCTTTTTGGGTGATTTTATTAATGTTTAAACTTTGAAACATCATGACGCGATGTCTTGGTTATCGATCGATTAAAAAAATAAGGCTGTGTAAGTCATGAAACCCTATCCAAATCCTAAGTCAGTTGACCCCTCGCTCAATATAAAAAAGGGACGGTTGCCTCCCCTAGCACAGGTCAAGGTGCACAAAATATTTTTATTTTTGCATAAAAGTTCATTCCTTCGATATTAAAATGGCTGTGTTTTTGGATTTTCGTCAAACATTCATTTTGATGATTGCAAGTTATCTTTGTGACAGACTGACAAGTATGCGGTTTCCTATCCAAACTTTTTTTTATCTGTGGTCGGAATCATAAAAATACGAGTAACTAAGTTGAAATTGTGGAATTTCAAGTGTCCAGATCAGAATCATGAATGTCCGCCATACTACGTCGGAATTTAGAGAAACTAAGTGGAAATTATGAAGATACTAGGTCTGAATCAAAGAATATAAATCGTAGCCTATGGAACAACACATCCAACAGAACCTCAACGTTGTGTAACTGTGACTGTGTTTATGACGGCTGAAGTACAATTTTCAAAATTATATGCCAGGGGTTGAAAAGATCGTGATATTTCTTCAAGGATAAGTGATTGTTATGGTTCCTACATCAACATCACACATCATATCGAGAGGAAGATTCATCTTCAAATCGTTCCCGGCATCCGGGATAGTAGCCACTGCCATTGCAACATCACGCCTCACGAGTTCGCAGACGAAATATCACCATTCATCCGCTAATGCCCCAAAGGATAATTAAACCAAGTCGTAGCTCGAACGTTCGGCGGTCCAGCATCGAGGGATGCTGTGTAGTGACCAAGTGGCGCATCGGCTGACCACCACCGCTAACTGCGACCGCCGCAGCTCTCGGTTCTTGCGGTCCGACTATTAAACAAGGGTCCGGCCTGGTTCTCGTTTCGCGCGACCGCAAGACCCAACTCGCCTCTTCTATATCCAATTAGCGACTTAATTAATATTGATGCTGCGTGAAGAATTTCCATCGGAGGGCCTTTGCTTCGCTCATATTTGGGTGAGATAGGGGCTTGGCAGGACGTTCCTGAAATTTATTCCTCTAGGTTACGTTAGTCATGTCGTTGTAACAACTGTCAAGGTGCAATATTAGGGCTATGGTCCGAAACCAACAAAAATTTTGGTTATGCGATGTATAGTCGATACGAAATTACTTGAGATAGCATAAAAAGTGAATTTCCATTTAGAGTCGGCGTATCTTTGATGAAACACTGGCGGCGGATTATAACTGTTCGTAAAAGCTGGCATAGGATTCTGTGCTGTGTCAACTGAGTTCATGAAGACTATTATAAAACTCATTGCTTCCAACTAGCACACACAAACCCGACCAATATCCAACAATTATCGCTCCATCGCTGTATTGTAAAAAAATTTAGTTCATTGTTCAAGATAAACAATATTCCAGTCTCAGAAATCTTATTTCTCCTCATCAGCATGGGCTTTGCAAAAACAGGTCTGTTTTAAAAATTTTTTTGCCATTCACCGATCAAATTTCAGGTAGACTGTATTTTTACGGATTTTGCTAAGACCCTCAACAAGGTGAGCCATGATTTATTGTTGGGTGAATTGAAATATTACGGACTGAGTGATCATCTCTCCAAATGAGACCTCAGCTTGTAACACATGACGGAGAACTATCTGACGAGTATCTGGCTGGATCAGAAGTGCTCCTGCATATAAGGCTACGACGAAAACTGGAATACATAGATAGGAATCAATTTTATTTTCCATCTTTTGTGGAAGCTTTAATTTCTATTTTTTGATTCGGAGGAAAAAAAACAAAATTTAAATCATTCTCTTCATAAAAATACCAAAGTTCCTAATTGTCATCATTTGGCATTTGCTGATGTGCTACCTATGTAATGAAAAAAAAACTGTTGTTTCGCTACTTGTAGACTTTTGTAACTGAAAAGTATTTTGCACAGTGCTGAGGTCTCTATAACACGATGTTAACAACACTCCAAATATCACTTCTGTCCCAAAAATATTCTTTGGTAACATAGGAGGAATTGCAGATAGAAGTATATCTCTAGACCAACATGGACTATTTCATATAACATTTTTTTTTATGTAATGAATTAGTCCGTGATTTACAAAAAAATATGTACCTATGGGTTCCCGAAACCGCGACACGTGTGTTTCTAGACAATAGCTTCCTCTAGCAGGATACAATTTTATCATTGTTAGAGAGAATCGTACAAAAAACTGTGATATTTTTTGTTGAATCTGTACCTCTTCAACAGTTTTTTGGATTAGGCAGGCCCTTGATCCATAAGTTGAAGTAATCCACCAAAAATAAATATTTCAATTCAGCTCAATCATTTTTCAGAATTTGTGAAATGCATTTATTTTCCATGAATGCACAGAATTTCGAAACTGGAATAGTAATGATATGGACTTTTTTTTTCCATGAAACATCCACTTAAGCTATTTGTAAACCAATCGAAACGAACATGAATGATGATAACTAAACACTTCATAGCACTTTGATCATTCAACTTGTCAACCACCTATCTGAAATAGGTGGTTTGAGATAGGCAGATTTCTAGAGAATTTGAAATATTGAAAATGAGCAATAGTGTGGAAAATGTGAGAGAAGATTAACAATAGTGAACTGTGACCCATCTCAATATAAATCACCCTTCTGATAAATATATTTTAACAGATTGGAATGATTTTTTTTCAGTTAAATAGGCATTTGAAAAGTCTAACAAATTCCTTCTTTCAAATTATAAAGAGACTTCCGTTTTTTATGGATGCTCCAGGTCTGAATTAAATGAAGTCTTGATTTGTTGACAAATATTTAATTTTGCCATAAACCTGATTCAGAGTATTCAACCTTTAATAACGGAACACCGAGCATTTTTCAAAGAAAACCCTGTGGACATTTTTTGTGGTTTTTGAAAGAACCTTTGAGTAAGAAACAAATTGCATTATAAATGATTTTGATGCAAAAACTAGTCAACTGAAATTATTGAAAACAAAAGCAATAACCCAGCTATTCCTATCGTATTGATAGTGACCCTCATTTTTCCACAAAGTGATTTATTTCAATATTAGTCATGTGATCTAGATGTTTGGCCGGTTTAGAATGAATATTTTCCGAAAATATGATGAAAATGAAAGGCGTAAGTTTCAAATTGTGCGCAAAATAGTATCTCTTCAAGATAATTCTATAATTGAAGGAGATACTCGAAAATGCTAGACTATTCTAAATTTCTGAATATCATTATTCTGTACTTACTCTTGAAAAACATTCCATTTTGTTGTGGCTTGTGCAGTCCGGTTTCAGTCTATATAAAAATATTTCGAGATCTTGACCGACTTTCATGTATCAATGGCAATATATTACATACCGAGTTGGAAATTTAATTAGTTTTCTTGAAAAAAAAAATTGCTTATCAAGGCCGAAGGTCGGTGAGCAATTTCTCGAAAGAGGGATGTTGAATTTCGCTGTGGTTTTAACACTATTTTATTATATGATTATTAAATGAAGTTATAAAATGAACAAGGATTGAATATATGCAAAGATATTTTTTGATGAATTCTGCGAATAGACGAATTTAATGAAGCTTCTAAAGATTGGCATTCTTTGAAAATGTAATTTACCTTCATCGGTGTTGAAATATGTTTTACATTTTAACTTCGTTTTTATGAATGCGTTTGGAATACCATGTTACTGCTTACCTGGAAGAATGTCTTTAAGTATCGGCTCGAAAGGCTTTCTGAATAAATTTTGGATTTTTAAGTAAAATTGTCTGTCAACTCAAAATGTTTTTGTTTTCAACTTGTTTTTTTTTCAATAACAGTAACATGTAAGAAACATCAAATAAACAATCATGATGCTAGATATAAAATAGAAATAACATTCTCCTCCCCAGTAACTGTTTCAACACAGAAGATTACAAGGCAAACAATTACTCTTCTTTCTTCTCAACGTCCAATATACATAATTTTGTAACAGGTCAGCGCCAAAACGGTTCCATTGGCAAGTTTCACATCGACAACTCTTTCTTTGCCGTCTTTTCCCGGATGAACTTAAATATGCTTCACCTTCGGCCAAATATTTCTTGGTCCATTTGGATCAATAACAACTACAACGTTGTTTTCTTGGATTGGTTCATTACGATCATGCCATTTACCTATATGCAACAAAAATGGTAAATATTCCTGCACTCAACGCTTCCACAATTGAGCTAGCCTCTGGGAGGCTCTCCACCTGGAAAGTAGATAAGGGGCTTTTTATTCATCTCGTGAATAAGATGTGGCAGCAGTATCAGGCCCAATCAGAAAATGATTTGTCGTCAGAGCTTCCTAGTCATCAGAGTCAACAGAAACGTCGTGAGTCGATAGCCTAGAATTTATTATGTTTTCCACTTCAGCGAAAACTGTTCGTAAACCATTTTCTTTGGGACATCTCGACGTCAACATTTTTTTCATATTTTTTTTTCTACTGATTGGATAAATCTATCCCATGCTCCTTCCTAATGTGGAGCCGGTGGAGCGTTGAAAAACTATTCTACCTTCTTCATAGTGCAGAAATTCATAATTTCGGTTTGGTCAAATCCATTCAATTCCTAAGCTAGTTCTTCTTCAGCTGATTTGAAATTGGTGCCATTATCACTATAGATTCTTTCAGGAAATCCTCTTCTACAACCGAACTGTCTGAGTATGTGAATAAAGCTACAGCTCATCCAATCCATCTTGGCACAGAACTAATAACGTATATGCCCAGCAATCTCTGAAGTATACTGAAATAAAAAAACACCTATTATATGTGCTCACTGTGTTGAAATTTATTCCTAGATGTTTTTTTTTTTCGTCATGGTCTACATCACCAGTGCGTAACTGAAAAAGTATGTGAATTTGTGCCAAGATGGATTGGATGAGTTGTATTTGTAACGAGATCTTGGGCGATTTCCAAATGTATGGCCCTAGTTACCATATAAGTAAAAATAACTTCGTTTTTTTCTCCTACTTCTCTTCACAGCTACATTGATAGATCCAAACTAGTCTACACCAGTTTTAATGAAACACCTCACAGTTGGTTCCAGGCGACACTCTGGAAGCTGTCCCATAATTGGTATTTTTGGCAGTACTTTCTTATTCTTGCACATTTGGCATGAATTCCAAATATTTATCAATTACTTCACGACAAAACCATCGAAGGAATGTCTTTGATGGATCTGGCGTGACGTATTGAAAGTCATTGAATGCATAAAGCATGCTGAGGCCCATCGAGTTCCAGCTGGTCAGCTAAGTCCTGGTCTATTAGGGTCACCGTTGAGGCATCATCTGAAAGAGCATAGGTGTTCATTGATTTTTCCCCACGATATATCGTCACGAGTATGATTTTTGAACTTTGGTTTTTGCTGAGATACGAAAATTCACTTGGTCCACTAGCAAGTACGGTATTTTTGAGTCCACATACCTTGATTTTCCTACATTTTTTCAATAACTGTAACTAACAACTGGTTTTGTATAACTGCTTTGGTATTCAGACGTCAGTAGTGGGGATCTAATCACTTCATATATTCCGATAAGCAGAAAGACGTTTAAAATTAAAGGAGGGTGTCAGGAAAGTGCCAAGAGGTCGACAAAGTGTGTGGCAGAATAGCTTTTTCTTTACCACCTTGGAAGTGAGTTTAAAAAAAAAACTCAGTGGGCGCGATGTTTCCGCGTCCAATTGACGATCCAAGTGTCGTGGGTTCGATTCCCCAACGGGCAGAGAGTTTTCTTTGACAATTTCACTCTGTCTGTTGCCCCTGAGGTACGGCGTAGGAAGTAACATGTCTACTTGCTGAAGGACTTCGCAAGAAGTCGATAGAGTTTGGTATATAATACCATAAATCACGTTTACTACTACTACTACTATTTATCAGTATCATTGTTATCACCAAACTTAGACACTTGAAGAAATTCAACGCAAGCGAGCTTTCAATAACATCAATTCCCAACTGAAACTGATTGAACGATTAGCGGTAGACCCGTAGTTAATTTAAAAATGTGTATTTACATTGGTGGAACCGTGTAGTCGGTGCACCACACACTGATTTATCGATAATCGATAAAATTTTGAAACAAATGGCATAAACTTCACTCCGTAGTGCCGCTAATAATTTTATCTTGTATTATTAATTAAAAACCAAGCGTTCCAACTCGAAATGGTTATTAATAAAATTATAGGTTGTCTTGTTATCTCCGATATTAATATCGTAGTTTATTACTTTCATTATTTTAACGTCGATGTTGGATGTGTATGGGGTGATTGGATTTTCATGTTAATGTCCTGAATCCAGATTGAGTTTACTCTGCTGAGATTGTGAAAGTATCGCATACATATGAACGTTAATGTTCCATTTCAAGCATGTTCTACTTATTCAAAAATATTTCATTGAGGGTAACAATATTGATGAGAAGTTCGATGTTCGAAATCATTGTTTTCACGAATCCTATGCAAGATAGCTGTTTCGACTCCCATAAGTCTCATCAGTGGGACTTGCGAGCACAAAACATTTCGAACAGTTTCCTTTCTAGCTGATAATATAAATCTAATGTAGATGATGTCAACCTCAAAGACTGGACTGGATAACCAGAGACTCAAGCTCCTCATACACCAAGTATAGGAGATCTCTAACAGCAGGCACATCGTACGGCAAAGCTGTGACAAATGACTCTCCGCTATAAATGTTTCTGTTATTTTCTGGTTCACATGAACGGTAAACCTTTGTTATTTTCAAAAAACACCGCGTGACCCGAATTGAAAGAGATGAGACTTCTAACTCAATTCAAATATTCAAGGGTTGTTGAATTCGGGTAACAAAACTATGTTCTCAGAAATGAAATTGGAAAAATCGGAGGGAGGGGCGTTCAATTTGGGAATCTATTCATTATGAGCTACTCCCAGAAAATAAGTTTTCGGAAAACGATAAAATTACAGTGCCCTCGCAATGGGAAACATTTGGATGAATTCTCAAAAAAAGATTTATGAAAGATAGTGCATACTCAATTTCAAATGCAACAGTCTGAATTCCATACAAAGTGAATTTTTCAATATTGTTACGATATATCCTTGGGTTCGTCAATCAAAACACCAAACAACACTGAACTTTTTTTATTATAACTCTCTATCACAATACAATGCAACACAATCACTTAAATCGCTCCGATAACTTTCCAATGCTCGGTACTTAAACTCTCTGTACTAAAAATTCTACTTCCGCACAAAGCTCTGCTCCACTTAGCTCTGAATGAAAGTGCCGAATCACTAACTCTCCGAATAAAAACTTGTCTCCGCCGCGATTTTTTGCTGCTTATATATCTGCGTACCTATGGAGAATCTTCGAGAGAAGCCCCGATGACGTGTCTCGAATTCTCCAGGCGGCAATAAACAGTTCCTGGAAAATGACGACGCTACGACGCGATCCCTCATCTGCGTTTACGATCTCATCAGGGCTGGGGCTAGGAGAGCGCTAGGATATTCGTAACAATATCGTGAAATCTCACTCGAAAATGATTTCTATAAATACACTTCATTTAATGATTCGCCACTGGACATGCTATTTTTGTCGAGTTTTCTATAATAATCTATTCGTAATCATTGGAAATAATATCAATAAGAGAAGAAGAAATGAATATTTGCAAAGTTCATTTCAAAAAATGTTGTGTTTCAAGGAGACATAAATGACTGGCCCTGAGTGAGAGATAAGGACTTCAAAAAATATCAGATGGACCGATGAGCATAATGATGTTTCAAATAAGTGAAGAACAGATCGGCCAAGAAGTCGCCAAAGATTACTTTGCTTCAGGGAAATTATTAATCATGAAAATCAATTGGATGAGCTATCATACAGAATTTCAAAAAAAATACTGTCTGGCTCTGCAAATTCCAATGACGTGTTGTGACAGTATCTGCTACAGAGAAAATTGATGGAAAAAGGAAAATAAATTTTTCAGTGCTAAAGCTTCCAGTTGTGAATCTGTGTATATGAAAACAACCTTTCTCATGATTTTTTTTTGATACTGATAAATGGTGTGTGAAATTTATATGTTTTGCCCTCCTTCCCGAAAAAAATTAAAAATAAATATCTGAAATTTGACTATTCCATATTGGGTCATTGACAATGTACCTACTTTCAAAAAAAATTAATTTAAAAAGATTTCCATTAGGTGCAGAGTTTTGTAGCATTCGTACTCTCGTACCGCAACTCTGAAGGCTCAATTCAGTGTACAGTAACTTTTCTGCCTCTCACTTCATGAATATCGACTAAAACAAATATTAGCTTTGTAGAGTTGAGTGCAAAGTTTCTGTCGCTACCTACTGTATTCAGGGGTTTTCGATGTGTCATATATTAATTATGGTTCTAGTCGACCCATTGAGCAGGTATCTTGGTAAAAACAGGCCCTTTTCTACTAAGCTTGGTTGCGTTAATAGCATAAGTTTGTTCAAATAACTAGGAAGTAGCTGTTGTAGACTCTTTTTTCCCTCTTTTATACGAGAACTCCACTGTCAAATGATCTAAACATACAGTTAAATTTTGCTGTTACTTCTTTCACATAAGTTGTTTTCATCTTCTTAGATTTCGAAAAGATAACAGGTAAAAAGTTAAATTAACAAGGTATATCAAGGTGCACAACTTTTTAATGGAAATTGGTCGAAATTTATGTCCTTTCTCTAATATTCAGATGTCAGGAGTACGTAACTACTCCTACAATGTCGAGTATCTTGATGCTAGGAATTACGATCCGAAATACTTGGTTTTTATTTCGGGGGAAATACTTCACTTCTCGCCAGCTTCTAATGATCTACAAGGCTCAGATACGACCTGTCATGGAATACAGTTCTCATGTGTGGAGTTCGGCACCAAACCATTCATTGATACTTCTTGATTCTATTCAGAGAAATGCAATTCGTCTTGTTGGTGATTCTTCGCTCACAGACTCGCTCACTTCATTGGAACATCGTAGAAGGGTCGGAGACTTGTCTCTCTTCTATAGATACTTTTCACGGTCGATGCTCTTCCGAATTGTTATTAATCGTTCCACCCTTCACAATATCAACACGGATGACCTGACGAGTGCGGAATTCCCACCCCTTGCTCGGGGATGATTTTTCAACAGAACAGCTGAACTTTGGAACTCCTTACCTAAGATTCACAAACTTCAAAGTTATTTCCTTTTCCTAGATTAACGCGGTGTTCTTTGAACATTACAGGACTTTTCATTGATGTGAATCCGTATATAAAATAAAAGAAACCTAGCAAATTTTCACGTTACGTATAGTATTTTTCACAGTAAATGGTATTGGCTCATTAACTGCAATAAACTACCCGATTTAATCCCATTGTGTAGAAAATCATCTGGTAAAAGATGCTACAGGGTCGAACTTAAGAAATTTGAATTTTGCATAATGTAGGAGATATACAAGTAATTTTGATCTGTACGTTGGGGTATAAAATCTTTGCTATTAATGTCTGTAATAACAAATAAATGTTATAAAATTATTGCACGCCGTAACACAAGTGAACACTTCCAATGAAATACAAAGACTAAAACGAACAAGAAGTGTAAGTTGTAATCCTCTACAATCCCTCTCTGAGAAACAAAATTACCGGAATCCGGTCCTTTTACATTTATGATGTGCATCTCGGATTTTACAACTTGAGGGTCTAATTGGTTTTATTATAATCCTTCAGTCAATACCATTTATTGTGAAAACTACTATACTTTTTTCTCAGTAGTTGTTTTCATTTTTTTAGATTTCAAGAAGCTAACAGGAAAAAAGTGAAATTAATGAAGTATATCAAGGTGCAATACTTTTTAATGGAAATTGGTGGAAATTAATATTGAGAAAACACAGGCATGTCCCTTCTCTATTATTCAGATGTCAGGAGAACCCAACTATTCCTACAAAGTCAATAAGTATTTCGACGTATTAGTCAATTCAAGTCGATTTATTCATCACAAAAAAATACATAAACATTCAATCAACAAAGATTAAAGACAGATGCATCTTTATCGGACTAGTCAGAAAATGGGATGTAAATATGGATTTTAGATGATTAACATACATTTAAAATAAAAGTATACACGAATTTCAAAAGTTGGAAGTTGGGAAACAAAAATACATCTCAGAGAGAGAAAACCATGTGAGACTGATCGCTAAAGGTGCTTCCCAGAAGCTTGCTTTCTATTTCGGGTGGAGAACTTCACTTCCCGTCAGCTTCTGATGATTCACAAGGCACAGATACGGCAGTTTTGGAATATAGTTTTCATGTATGTGGCTCAACAAAAAAACATTCATTGAACCTTCCTGATTCAATTCAAAGAAAAGATATCCGTCCTGTTGGTGATTCCTCGTTCACGGACTCGCTCACTTCGTTGGAGCATCATCGAAAGGTCGGAGACTTATCTCTCTTTAGATATTTTCACAGTCGGTGCTCTTCTGAATTGTTGTCAATCGTTCCACGCTTGGCAATATCAACGCGGATGATCTGACGAGTGCAAAATTCCCACCCCTTGCTCGGGGATGATCTTTCAATAGAACAGCTGATTCACGAACTTCAGAGTTATCTCCTTTCCCTTGAATAAGGCGGTGTTCTTTGAACATCACAGGACTTTCCATTGATGTGAATCCGTATATAAAAGGAAAAAAAACTAGGAAATTTTCACGTTGTGATCTTGTAACTCTGTGAAGAAAAATATTTTGAAAAATTATCCCTTTTCAATCGAAAACACATCCATCAACTAATAAAATCCAAATGTATATATTTCTTTTGAAGACTCATCATTTACACTCCCAGTATAGGTTCTCAGTGTAAACGTCAATAATTGTCCGTAGTGTGAATCATTGTCTGCATTATTTATTTTTCATTGTAATCCTCCGAATCATGGAAAGGGGGAAGAATGAAAAACAAACAAACTGGTGTGGTCGAGGGAAAACCTCTTTTCGCTTCATTGTCCGAGCTATTAAGGGACTATTAAGTGCTTTCAGGCTCATAAAAAATTAATAGTCACATTGAAGTTATTAAAATAATAATGAAACGGGCGTGAGGTTTTCCTTCTGGCCAGCCACACAGGCAGATTAAAAACACGATTGAGACAATATTTCATTATCCCAAACGATATAATTTTCGTGCGTGACATTACCATTAGTTTTTGTTCCGTAATTTCCTAGGTTTGTAACCTAGCACAATCTGAAAAAAATGAGAATTAGTATTGGAAAACTTTGACAGAAATTGAAAATCCGAACACAATCCACAATGAAGACACCTACACAAAATACACAACCTGTATCACACATTATATCTCATATCCCCCGTTTCTCTGAGAAGAAAAAAACGGATTGACAACAGGTATAATGTTAGAAAACCAATCAAAACAAAAAGGTTTAAGGTCAATTCTGATACCAAATAACAAAATGTATAGCACAAAAAATTTGTATTTATCAAATTCCTTGTTCGTGCCGTCAAAAATATATCGGTGAAACGTCTCGACCATTGGAAGTGCGAAAAAGTGAACACTAGATGGAACTGACAGATAGGTGGTTCTAAATTATCAAAACATATTCTTACTGCCGAAACGACACTGAAATTATGACGTGAGAGAGCGATGACAGGAAACGAAAATTAAAGGAATCTGCTGTCATCATGCTGTCTGGTGAAGAATGCATATCTATGAGTTCGCTTCATATAGATCGCGGATGGCTGCCCCTCCTGAAAGACAAAATGCTATGTCAGATCTGAAATAATTGACAAATGTCAATTACGAATATTGCCAATAAGAAATATTTGCATTTGAACAGGAATTTGCGTATAAGTTTTGAGAACGGTAACGGATTTGGTTTCCGAAACGTTAACGATAAGTTATATATATATATATATATATATATATATAGGAAAGTAATTCGTGTTATGTATTATAGACGTCCTGAGGAAGGCAATAAAGATTGCCGAAAGCTTGACGAATAACAAAGAGTTTTCTTTGTGATATAGCCCAACAGAACTGACTGCAACCCCAAAAGATTCACTACATATATATATATATATATATATATATATATATATATATATACATATATATATATATATATATATATATATATATATATACATATATATATATATATATATATATATATATATATATATATATATATATATATATATATATATGTATATATATATATATGTGTTCGGATAGGTTTCCGCGGTCAGTTGTATGTTGTTGTTGAGTTCGGGTTGAACCGCGTCTGGAGTTTTGTTCTCGACGTTTCGGCTCCGATTTTGGAGCCATTTTCAAGAGTAAATGTGACTTCACGCTGAGGTCTCAATCAGCCTACTCCTCAGGTCCTCAGGTGTTGTCACAGGGGGCAAGGGTTTGTGACTTGACGCTGGGGCCTCAATCTGCCTACTCCCCAGGTCTCTTTCTAAGGTCTCAATCTACCTACTCCTTAGATCGAACTGAGGTATCGAGGGATGTTGGGTGGTATTTATAGCAGCGGGTGCTGCTAAAGCACCGTCGGATGTCTTGGTGGGGGCTGGGCATCTGGAAATTAGGGGTTTCCATGCAGTTGGAAGTCTCTGACCGTCGTCACGTTTATTTAAGCAGGAAGGTCGCTTTTCGATTTCGATGGCCTCACGAATTATACGAGCTTGTAGTGTTTTTGCTGTGGCGATGGTCTTAGCGTTCTCAAAGTCTATGTTATGTCCTGTCTCTTGATGATGATGTTTGAACAGAGCTGAAGATGGGTCGGATTTTCGGACAGCAAGTTGATGTTCGTATACTCTACTTGTCACACGTCTGTTGGTCTGGCCTACGTATGTTCTATGGCAATCAGAACATGGTATTTCATATATACCCTGTGATTCGTTGACGATTTTGTCCTTGGGGGAGCGGAGGAATGTGGAGATTTTATTGTTGGCTGTAAATATTGTTTTCATGTCCTGTTTTTTGAGAATTCGGCTGATTTTGTCAGTAACTCCTTTAATGTAGGGAAGGAGAGCTTTGTGGATAACGTTGTTGTCTGTCGGGTCTCTGGGAATGGAAGGAGAAGTTTGATGGCGGCGGATGGATCTGTCAATTTGATGGTCTGTGAATCCATTTTGAAAAAGGGCTGATTTGAGTTGGGCTAGTTCCTGTGGTTTGTTATGGAGGTCCGTGAGGTTGATAGATCTGTGGATGAGGGAATTCACAACGGGATTGGTTTGTGCTGGATGATGGTGAGAGTTTGCGTTAAGGTATCGGCTTGTGTGTGTTGGTTTTCTATAGACCGTGTGGGTGAAGGAGTCATTGGTTTTTGTGATGAGGACATCTAAGAATGAAAGGGAGTTATTGCTTTCGATTTCCATTGTGAACTTTATATTTGGGTGGAGGTTGTTGAGGTGATCAAGGAAATTATGGAGAGTTTCGGAGCCGTGAGGCCATATGACGAAAACGTCATCTACGTATCTGAACCAGCAAGAGGGTTTGTGGTCGAACGTGTCAATGGCTTTAGTCTCGAAGTCTTCCATGAAAAGGTTCGCAAGGACTGGTGAAAGGGGAGAACCCATGGGAGCGCCTTTTACTTGTTTGTAAAAGGTACCTTGAAATAGGAAGTATGTACTGGACATACAGTGGCTGATGAGGTTAGGGTGCCTTTGGAAATTTGGTGTTTGGTTTGGGTCCAACCCCTTGCAGAACAGTCCTCGTCATATGTACGAAATTCATTCCACTTCATTGAAATCCTTAAAAACCTCAATATCCACCAGACTGACATCCTTGTGAGTTTCGACGTTGTATCCTTATTCACAAATATCCCTGTATCAGATACATTGAACATTCTCGAAACCAAACACCAAATTTCCAAAGGCACCCTCAACCTCATCAGCCACTGTATGTCCAGTACATACTTCCTATTTCAAGGTACCTTTAACAAACAAGTAAAAGGCGCTCCCATGGGTTCTCCCCTTTCACCAGTCCTTGCGAACCTTTTCATGGAAGACTTCGAGACTAAAGCCATTGACACGTTCGACCACAAACCCTCTTGCTGGTTCAGATACGTAGATGACGTTTTCGTCATATGGCCTCACGGCTCCGAAACTCTCCATAATTTCCTTGATCACCTCAACAACCTCCACCCAAATATAAAGTTCACAATGGAAATCGAAAGCAATAACTCCCTTCCATTCTTAGATGTCCTCATCACAAAAACCAATGACTCCTTCACCCACACGGTCTATAGAAAACCAACACACACAAACCGATACCTTAACGCAAACTCTCACCATCATCCAGCACAAACCAATTCCGTTGTAAATTCCCTCATCCACAGATCTATCAACCTCACAGACCTCCATAACAAACCACAGGAACTAGCCCAACTCAAATCAGCCCTTCTTCAAAATGGATTCACAGACCATCAAATTGACAGATCCATCCGCCGCCATCAAACTTCTCCTTCCATTCCCAGAGACCCGATAGACAACAACGTCCTCCACAAAGCTTTCCTTCCCTACGTTAAAGGAGTTACTGACAAAATCAGCCGAATTCTCAAAAAACAGGACATAAAAACGATATTTACAGCCAACAATAAAATCTCCTCATTCCTCCGCTCCCCCAAGAACAAAATCGTCAACAAATCACAGGGTATATATGAAATACCATGTTCTGATTGCCATAGAACATACGTAGGCCAGACCAACAGACGTGTGACAAGTAGAGTATACGAACATCAACTTGCTGTCCGAAAATCCGACCCATCTTCAGCTCTGTCCAAACATCATCAAGAGACAGGACATAACATAGACCTTGAGAACACTAAGACCATCGCCACAGCAAAAACACTACAAGCTCGTATAATTCGTGAGGCCATCGAAATCGAGAAGCGACCTTCCTGCTTAAATAAACGTGACGACGGTCAGAGACTTCCAACTGCATGGAAACCCCTAATTTCCAGATGACCAGCCCCCACTAAGACATCCGACGGTGCTTTAGCAGCACCCGCTGCTATAAATACCACCCAACATCCCTCGATACCTCAGTTCGATCTTAGGAGTAGGCAGATTGAGACCTTGGAAAGAACTCGTGACGAGACCTGGGGAGTAGGCAGATTGAGGCCCCGGCGTCAAGTCACAAACCCTTGCCCCCTGTGACAACACCTGAGGACCTGAGGAGTAGGCAGATTGAGACCTCAGCGTGAAGTCACATTTACTCTTGAAAATGGCTCCAAAATCGGAGCCGAAACGTCGAGAACAAAACTCCAGACGCGGTTCAACCCGAACTCAACAACAATATATATATATATGCTGTAAAGTTATCATTTGTGTGTGTTTGTGTAGCATCTCAATGGTTTTGGTTCCCGAAAGAATGATCAAATCTCCAGCTTTAGAATAAATATTTTGAATAAGAAAATGTTTGATATTTCAGTTGAACAACTCATGATATTGAATATTGTTTCGATTCTTTCGAACCCTTTCCCTACATCAAATGAGCGTGAAAAAGTACTCGCCTCAATGAATGCATAAATTCTTACAGCGGGGAGGAATTTGCCGTATGTGGCCGGCTTTATTCTGTCCAGCCTGTCTCTTTTCATTATTCGGTTATTATTCAAAATTCGTCTTGGATATCCGCTTGTAGTAAGAACGAACCGGAGGCATGCTAGAAAAAACTCGACACCGACTACGGGAATTAACAGTTTATACGGGGCGAGTGAAAAACCGGAATGCGCTATATTTGTTCAAGTGGAAAATTATCTAATTTATGTCTCAGATGAGTGAGGATCTGTGTGGGATTGACTAGTCTTCATTTCAAGAATATGAACGATGATGGAAATGCATTGGAACGTATATATTGAATTTCAAATTTGGCTCCTGTTAGGCTGGTGGCCCACACGACGGTAACGGCACGATTTGCCGCACGCGGTAAATCGTACGCGATATCGCGTACACAACTGTTTCGTACAATTGAATGCACTGGTCGCCCACTGGTTGAAAAATGCCGCGACGGTATTAAATATCGTCGCGGCAGGAAGTTACCGCAAACACTTGCGATATGGCGGTCAGGAATCGCGCGAATTCGTATCGCATGACTTCTGAACGCCAATAGCATTTAATGAGTTCTAGCCCACAGGACGACATCGACGATATTTTTAATAAGTGCTGTGTTGTCTTTCTGCGTGCATGCATTGAAATACAGGTACCCATGTCAACGAAGAGAAAATATACCTTCGAAATAATCGATTTAATTGATAAATAATAATAAAGGGAAATATAAACCAGAAGAACATATTATTGAATTGGCTGTAGGAAGGTCCCAGACATATTATAGACTCTTTTAATCGGTCGACTAAATAATCAAACGTGTCTGTGCTGATGCGAAAATAATTAAAAAACTTCCCACGATTTTCTCTCAGCTTTTCGAATAATGTATAAAACGCCTCATCCGCATATCTAACTCTCAAAATTGGATAGACCCAATATCGCCTTTGAATCTTGATAGCTCGATTTCTTCGGCGCCTACGTAAAACAATAGCTAACAAAATTACTTTTTTTCGATCCATCCCTTCGAAGCTCACAGCAACAACTGGCTAAAATCAATTTGGCAACATGCACTATTTAATTTAAATGAGTTTCGTACGATATACCGTGTTGTGGGCGAGAACACAGCAGATGCGGCGCGATATATCGCGCGCGGCAAATCGTGCCGTTACCGTCATGTGGGCCACCAGCCTTTTATTCTTTGGTATTTGGTTGTGGCAGCACTCTGGATGTTGCCGTAATTTGTTTGGAGTCTGTTATTTACCACTTGACAATAATTGTCATTCGAAAGTGACAGTCCTGTGTTTAGATCTTTTTGGTACTTCACATTAGCTAATTGTGATTGAAAACTGTCTTCTTTTCCACATGCAGATTCACACGAAAGGGAAACCATGTAATGTTCGAAGAACACCGCGTGAATCAAGAGACGGGAGATACGAATTAACATTCACTTCGAATTTTTGAAGTTTGTAAGCCCCAGGATGAACCTCTTTCGGCAAGGTGTTCCAAAGCTCAGCTGTTCTATTGGAAAAAGATCCCTGAGCAAGAGAGGTTCGACAGGTCTCACAATTCACAACAAAGGGTGGGAATTCTGTACTCGTCGAGTCATCCGTGTAGATATTGCAAAGGGTGGAACGATTGATGAAAATTCAGAAGAGCACCGACCGTGAAAATATCTATAGAAGAGAGACAAGTCTCCGACCCTTCTACGATGTTCCAATGAAGTGAGCGAGTCTTCGAGCGGAGACTCGCCAACAAGACGGATTGCCTTTTTGTGAATAGAATCAAGAAGCATCAATGATTGTTATGGTGACACACATGAGAAATGTATTCCAAGACAGGTCATATTTGAGCCTTATAGATCATTAGAAGCTGACGAGAAGTGAAGTATTTTTCCGCACGAAATAGAAATCCAAGTTTCTGGGAAGCACCTTCAGCGATCGATCTCACATGATTTTTCCATGAGAGATTATCACTGATCGTAATTCCTAGCATCGAGATACTTGACTTTGTAGGAATAGTTACTCCTGACATCTGAATACTAGATGATCATAGATCGGCTTTACTTGAGGAGAAACATGCCTGGGTTTTCGTAGCATTAAATTCCACCAAGTTCATGTAACCTCATTCTATTATTTTCACCAAGTCATCGTTAATTTTATTGACGTGAATGTTTCTTTGAATTTTTGTTTCTCGAGAAGGTATAGGGACTCTGGAAGAGAAACTAGTATGAAGAGTACAGTCGTCCGCAAAACTATGTACTGAGCAAGATGTTTTCTCGAGCAAATCATTGATATGAAGCAGAAACAAAGTGGGCGCCAGAACTGAACCCTGTGAAACGCCTGCATATATTGGGAGAATATCAGATGATACTCCATCAACAACTATATACAGAAACCTATCAAACAAGAAACTCTTCAACAAAGCACATAACTGAGGAGGTAAACCATAAGACGGCAGTTAAGAAAGGAGCCCCCTATGCCAAACTCGATCAAACGCCTATGAAATATCGAGTGCAACAGCTATCGTTTCTCCGAATTTTTCGATTGAATGCTGCCAAATATGAGAAACATAAGCCAATAAGTCACTGTTTGATCGATGCTTTTATAGAAAATATCCGTCTCAGGCTCTTCGCAAAAATACCAGAAGGGTTGAAAACTATAGTTGCCAAAAGTTGGTGACATCTTCAATTAGTTATTTCGAATAGACCGGGAGGTCATGACAGGTGACGTTCCACCATTTTTTCGTGCATGCCTTTTCAAGGCTTGATAACTAACCCTAAAATATCAAAGATTATCGGGGTTTTAGCCTCCCCGCGCGTCCTCTTCATAGGAAAAAACGCTTTTCTCTCTGTAGCGAATTTTCGTGATATTTAACCGGATGCCATTGTAATATACGGAAGTTCAAACTAATTGAATCTCTATTAATTGATGGCATGCACCCCGCAGCGGCCCAAGATGATCAAAGGGTTATGAAAATCTGAAAAAAAAAAAGAGAATTCCGTGTTTTCAAATTGCATGCCGATGTGAAGAATTGAAGTTTTTGTAAAAAAAACACTATGGAAAAATTGGCATGCACCCCTCGTAGGACCAACGGTGAAAAATTTCCGGAAAATTCTGTAAAATTTTAACACCGATATTCCGTGATTCCAAACTGCATGCCATTGAAAAAATACTTAATTCGTACCATTAATCAATGGAAGGAAATCTGGCATGCACAACAGGGTGTTGCAAAATAGAGGCATGCATGACGAAAGTTGCAAAAAACACTGAGCAAATTCAGGTGACTTGTTTTTGAATGCCGTTTTGAATTTCATGAATTCATCTGATTTCAAGTCATGAATGTGAATGGCATGCATGTAGCTACAGCTCAATACACAAAAATTGTGAAAAAAATTGAATGAACATCAATTTTTGAATTAAAAAAAAAATTAAAATGCCGTGACCTCTTTTTGCATGCCGCTATGTATTTTGTTAGTAGATACATTTTTGAGCCGAAATGCAAAATAACATGCATGTAGCTTTATGACAATTGGTTAAATAAACAAAAAATCGTCCGATTTGATAATTTTATTTTTATCTAAATTTTTTATAAAAAATGAAAGTAGAAAATCATTGTCAGCATCATTATTTTATAAATGAAGTATTATTAATTATTATCATCATCAATCGCTTCATCATCAACAACTTGTTGACGACATTATAATGATCATTATCATCATCATTGCGGCCATGTACAGACTCTTCTTCGGTTGTATATAGCCAATATCGGATTGGCAATCGCTGTCATCGTCATCATTTGATTCTTCATCCTCTTCATCATCGAAGTTTGGATACATCGATATGACTTCCTCGTCATTAGCACTGTTTTCTTTTGGGGCTATGAAAATTAAAAAAAAACATGTTTTTCAGTTATCATTTTGATTTTATGTATTCGTTAAATATAGGTAGAAGACAACTGATCGTACAGTAATTAAATTTGTAGTAGAATAATTATCTCGAATGTGAAAAAATAAAAGCATGAATAGAAAAAAATTAGTACCTTCAATAATTTCCTGTACATTAGGAGGAACGTCATCACCCTCGAACCACCGGAAGGAATAGCTGTCATTTTCCAGTTTCCAACCGAATTCCTCTACATTCAAAGAGTCGTTGGGCACTGGAGAAGAATAATTTTTCCACATGTGTCCAATAAACGCTACTCGTAAAAGTTGTTGTTGGAATTCACGTATACAAGGAGGTAGCATACAAGCATCAAAATTTATTAAATTTTGCCTCAACTCGTATCTAGGCCCTATTTGGGTTAATATTCCCATCTTTTACTTAGCCGATGTATCTGAGGCGCGAGTGCAAGTGAGCCAAGAATGCTTTCAGCCGACACCCTCCTACCGCACCACACGCTGCCAGAACCCAGATAAATATAAAATCTTGACCTGATACATCATGCCGACCGGTAGCGAACTTGTTGTTCACTTCTATACGGTGGTATAGGCAATGGCGTAGCGTGTAGCGTCTATCATAGGGTAGTAGTACCTCTCGTGCTAGTCGACGTATGATAGGCCACGTTTAGACTAGAGACCGGGAGATTCGAGTCATTTGAATTGATTTTTTTCACAATTCTTGAATGTTGGACTGTGATAACATGTATGTTATTTCAGCCATCAACTTGAAATAATGTTTATTCAAACAATTTTCATGGAGCTACATGCATGCCATTTCATATTCCAACAAAATACAAAGCGGCATGCAAGAAGAAGTCACGGCATTTTTTAGATATTTTTTTCAATTCAAACCTTGATGTTTATTCAATTTTTTCAGAATTTTTGTGTATTGGGCTGTAGGTACATGCATGCCATTTACATTCATGAATATAGGTATTATGTGTACTTATGAAAGAACGCACTAAGTATTTGCTGTGTATAAATATGAGAAAATCTCGATATAATTGAATAATGAATATTTTTTGTAGAAAAAGCGATGTTCCTGTGTTCGAAAATGTTCTTTTGTCAATAAGTTCAAGGCAATCATTTCGAGCATCTTCTGAACTGAACCCAGCTTATTTCCTCAAATCATGAAGTTATCCAGGCAATTATCAAATGTTCTTGCATTTTGTAGTAGGTGAAGATATTGAATTTATATTCTGGGGCTATAAAGTATTCGTCAGGAGCTTCAGAAAGATGCATCCAAGACCCCTCCTTTCCATTAAATTTTTTTTCCCAGAAGGCGCCCAGTCGCCTTTGTCAATTCTACTCCAAAACATAGTATTCATGCATAAATTTCATTACACCAAGTCTCATTTAAAAAAAAAATAATAAACTAGGTAGACATTATAGAAAGGCACTGTATAAAAATATAGTTTATACTACTTTTTATGTTGTAATCCGATATTTTTTGCGAAATATGAATACATTTACATTGAAGTTGCAATACAAATATTACCTATATTAGGTATGAATCCTTGCTTCGAACATTTTTTCCCTGTCTTCTCATTTTTCAGTAAATTTCTGTTGGAAATTGTTTCAATCGAGATCGCAAATTTTGTTTTTTTTTTTATTTTTTCACTTGAGCTTTCAACAATGAAGTCCAACAGTTTTTATGAAGATTCATTGACTTGCCCTAGACCCCGAGATTTTACTATGTTTATGCCTTACGGCACTCCACTATACAAGATTATCCGGATTATTAGGGATCCTTACCCTCCTCCCATCCCCCTCTCGCCGCCGCTTCGCATATTTCGCGATTAATACACCGTGCTTGAATTTTATCAGCTATATCTGTCGAGAGACGAAATCGCATTAGCAGACGGTCGGGGACAGGATATTCAAGTCGTCATTATCTAAAACTGCTGAGGCAATAACTTTTTATGGATATTGTGCTTCGTGACAATAGAAGAGTTTTGTAGTTTGTAGACGAAAAATTCGGCGGGGCTTTGCTGTATTATTGACTGGAGCGTTTTGTGGGAATGGGAATATCTCTTTCGTGTGGTTACTCGTGAGGCAGATACAGGACATTATTTGCTTTCCCTCAGGGTACAAGGGCGTATCATGTTTTCAGGAATACCATTAACATCAGAACATATATCTGTATACAAGGGAAGTAATGGGGTACGCGGAAACTCTTATGACTTGTATTACAATATTTCGACAATCTCCATTGTCATCATCATGGAAAACATCAATGTTATAAAGTGAATAAAACAATAATAACTACCAGAACCAGATGAGTGTTAGCTACAATGTCAGTGAGGTTGGATGCAACAGGTGTAAGAAATTGTTAAGATCATATTTGATACACAAAAGAAGGAAAAAGTAATGGAACATAATGGAATCTTTTATCCCTCACGGCTGTCAATAAGCCGTCAAAACCGTTAATCCTGTAGGATGCATAAATGTAATTATCAATTACTCTTCCTTATCGATATCATTTACATGACCACTGGACCAGAACACTATTTATAAATGAAAAATAAAGAAAAGAAAAAAAAAAAAAATATATATATATATATATATATATACCGTGTGTCACAGACTCATGGTACACCCCCGTTTTCTCCTTTGTTTTTCTAGCTATATTTTTGAGATTCGGAACATCGAATAAGCTCACTGAACAGCATTTCTCGACATATCTGAAAAAAAAATACAACTTCCAATTTTTCCGGAAATGACATCAACTTTCGATTCTTGAATGGGACACCCTGTATATTGTTACATGGTCGTTTAGGGATGATCATGAGGAATCCAACGATACCAGGTTTGATGATGTTATCTCCAATGACTGCGTAGATATCGCCATTTATATTATCCATAAGCTCAACGAGTAGGAGAGAGAAACTTTACTGGCGGGTCAATCCAATTCTCTCTCCCACTCATTGAGCTTATGGATAATATAAATGGCGATATCTCCGCAGTCATTGGAGATAACATCATCAAACCTGGTATCGTTGGATTCCTCATGATCATCCCTAGCCGATCATGTAACAATATACAGGGTGTCCCATTCAAGAATCGAAAGTTGATGTCATTTCCGGAAAAATTGGAAGTTGTTTTTTTCTTTCAGATATGTCGAGAAATGCTGTTCAGTGAGCTCATTCGATGTTCCGAATCCCAAAAATATAGCTAAAAAAACAAAGGAGAAAACGGGGGTGTACCATGAGTCTGTGACACACGGTATATATATATTTATATATGCAACAAAGTGCGATATTCACGAGGAACGTCTGATAACCGAAGTTTTCCGCCATTACACTCGTGTGATGTTGTCACTTTTGTTGACCACTAGCCCAGCGAATGCTCTCGGAATTTTCATCCGAAAGCCTCCGTGCAGAAGGTTCCATTTGGATCCACAAATCTGCAATCCAATGCATGTCGCCAAAGGCTGATAATTACCAGCAGACTTCATGGTCTGGTCTATCTGTGGACTGCAGTTTCGTCCTTTGGGACTCATCAGCACAGCGATGACCTCATTCGAACAACGACTAATGCTCGAATGCACCATGACGAATACTGGAAACGCCACTTGGCTCATCCCTCCACGATCTTACGATGAGTTTGAACTCAGCGCCATCTCGTGGGTGGATTGACAAAGCATTGGATCTGGTGGAAGTGGCCGGTGTAGGACTAATCTGCAACAAAGTGCGAGATTCACGAGGAACGTCTGATAAACGAAGTTTTCCGCCATTACACTCGTGTGATGTTGTCCATATATATACAGGGTGTCCCAAACTCAATGGCCTATTAGACATTTTTAGAAAACGGGACATAGGATTATTTTGAAAATTTGAATTCTTGGGTAATTAGTTCTGTTCCATCGATCTAAAATATTTTCAGCGCTGCGACGTTGCCGCTTATATTGAAAAGTAGCAACAAGTTTGATATTTTGAATGGGACACCCTATATATTATTGCATTTTTCGCTTTGTTAATGCTTTCCGATTATTTTTGTATAATACTTCCCTATACCTATCTTTAGTGGTTTTCGAGAAATTCATTGATTTCCTTATTTTTTGTGCGAAACCTAGCTTTAATCAAATGCTCATTACTGTGGAATTTGGATTCGAAGACAGCTGAAATTTTGAATGTAGTTTAACAATGCCCTGTGCATTAGTTGTGTGTAAGGAAATTTTTTCTCCATCATATAGGGTCGTTCAAAATTTGTGAATTCACCGACACATACAAAAGTGGTGAAAAGTGCATTTTTTCAAATGGAACATCCTGTATATTATCGAAAATCCTGAAAGACAATTGAAGTTCCTTTCAAATGATGTGTCATGTTCCTATACCTAAATAGTCAGGTTTCCGAAATAAATGCAAGTTTCTATAAAAATTGTATTATTTTGACATATTTGGTATTAGGTAGCTATGAAATGTCACGGAACATGTCATTATGAAAATTCGACAACTAATGCATCAATAATGGAACGTCATTAACGTAAATTTGATTAGAAAAGAATCAAAATGGAAGGCAAAAACACTTCAAATGAAGTTTTGATGAAATTGATTATTCTCCATGGCCAAACAAACTTTATTTTAGACAAACAGTGATTTTCATAGTGTTTCTGTCAGAAGAAAGTATTGAAAATGGATTATAATGCATATTCAAATGTAGATATTTCAAATTTGTTTTATATTCACGGTGAGTGCCAAAGAATTGTTTCGAGAACATGCATCAGAAAATTCAATGAACTTTATCCAAATTTACCGCATATGAATAGAAGAAAATTCAGAAGAATTGAACGGAATTATGCTGTGTTTGGGAATATTGAAGCACCAAGAAATCAAAACATGCCGATAACTGGAGACGAAGTAAATGAAACAGAACATTTTGCATGTTCTTGCTATAATTTGATCACATTGACCATGAAGAATAAACAATTTCCATTTTTTATTCTTTTCTAATCAAATTTACGTTATTGAAAGCGCAAACGTTTTATTATTGATGAATTAATTTTCGAATTTTCATAATGACATGTTCCATGACATTTCATAGCCACCTAATACAAATTATGTCGAAATAATACAATTTTTATATTAACTTGTATTTATTTCGGAAACCTGACTATTTAGGTATAGATATATGACACATCATTTGAAAGGAACTTCAATTGTCTTTCAGGATTTTCGATAATATACAGGATGTTCCATTTGAAAAAATGCACTTTTCACCACTTTTGTATGTGTCGGTGAATTCACAAATTTTGAACGACCCTGTATAATGGAAAAAAAATTCCCTTACACACAACTAATACACAGGGCATTGTCAAACTACATTCAAAATTTCAGCTGTCTTCGAATCCAAATTCCACAGTAATAAGCATTTGATTAAAGCTAGGTTTCGCACAAAAATAAGGAAATCAATGAATTTCTCGAAAACCACTAAAGATAGGTATAGGGAAGTATTATACAAAAATAATTGGAAAGCAATAACAAAGCGAAAAATGCAATAATATATAGGGTGTCCCATTCAAAATATCAAACTTGTTGCTACTTTTCAATATAAGCGGCAACGTCGCAGCACTGAAAATATTTTAGATCGATAGAACAGAACTAATTACCCAAGAATTCAAATTTTCAAAATAATCCTATGTCCCGTTTTCTAGAAATGTCTAATAGGCCATTGAGTTTGGGACACCCTGTATATATATATATATATATATATATATATATATATATATATATATATATATATATATATATATATATATTTCCAATATCTCGACAACCGGTTATTGTCATCATCAGGGAGCTACAAAATAATGCTGATGAATAAAAATATGAAACAAAATTTTCCTTACTCACATTGTTAGTGAGGATGGTCGCTGAATGAGATGGTTAAAAAAGTCAGTTACATAGTAAAATTTTTAAGAAACATTTATACGTACAACACAAACACGTTAAAAACTATTTTCTCCCTTTTTGATGAAAAGGTGTAGTGACGAAAACCATGTGGAAATGATATTTTTTATTTTTGATTAAGTAACCTCCCTTGAATTTCCTTCGAGAACCCTCGAATTCCCATCAATTAATAATAAATATGAATACATTTCACTCAAATGATTGAATATTTATTATCAATTGATGGGAATTCGAGGGTTCTTGAAGGCAATTCAAGGGACGTTACTTAATCAAAAATATTTGATATATATTTTTCCATAAAATTGAACTTATTTTTCAAAATTTATTACTTACATTTTCCCACCTCTTCTTTTGCAGCACCTGTAATTGTATTGAGGTCTCAGCGACTTCGGCCAAATTGTTTCTCAATAAGAATTTTTCAGTGACATTTGACATTTTCGACAGATAACTTTTGGCGCCTTTATAACCATAAAAATTCATGCCCCCTTTTATCATTTCCACATGGTGTTCGTCACTACACCTTTTCACCAAAAAGGAATAAAATAGTTTTTAACGTGTTCAAGTGTTGTACTGATACGTATCAATGTTTTTTAAAAATTT
Organism: Zygogramma bicolorata; assembly: GCA_032362365.1. Lineage (NCBI taxonomy): Eukaryota > Metazoa > Arthropoda > Insecta > Coleoptera > Chrysomelidae > Zygogramma > Zygogramma bicolorata. The sequence continues at coordinate 29,157 of JAVJAQ010005841.1, forward strand.
AACTATGTGTCAATTGACTTTTTTAACCATCTCATTCAGCGACCATCCTCACTAACAATGTAAGTAAGAAAAATTTAGTTTCATACTTTCATTCATCAGCATTATTTTGTAGCTCCCTGATGATGACAATAACCGATTGTCGGAATATAGGAAATATATTGTTATAAGAGTACACTTTCGCTTTTGCTGCTGTCCCAAATAAAATTCCCAAATTTTGTTTTTAACTTGTCAGCAAAGACTTCCTCTCCTCTCTTCTCTTCCAGACAGGATAATGGTTATATATATATATATATATATATATATATATATATATATATATATATATATATACATATATATGATGAATGATATTTCCTGTATTTATTTTCATTTTATTAAAACAAAATTCAGATATTTGGTTGATAGCTTGAAACTGTTAATTAATAATTATTTCAGTAGTTGCTTTTAATACGAACCACCTGTATCTAAGACAGAGAACCGGAAAAACAAGCGTGGGCACATTATTTCAAAATTCAAAAAGCTAAGTAGGCTCGAAACAAAGACTATCACAAATGAAACGTAAAATGAGTCAGGTAACTCAATATACACGATCTGATATTCACATATTGCTCAATAAAAAAGGTGGTCGGAGGAAAAATATAGTACATTATTTGAGTGAAAAATGTCACTAGTAATTTTTTCTCCTACTTTTTTAAACCGCTCATTACGTATTTGACAGCTGTTATGTAATAGCTCATCAAGAATACGCGTGTATTATGAATTGTTTTGAAGCGATGGGATGTATCATTTGCCTGATTTTGATCTCATGACTACATTCAATGGTCCAAATACCAAATTCAGCGAATTATCGTTTTTTACCAGTTTTTTGATTGGTACTGTATCTAGTTATATCCATGAAGCAAGCCATTGTTTTACCTACTTGCTATCATGCAATGTCTCGTGGATCATCGAAAATGGGGGAAAACGAAGAAATTTTTGGTACGCCACAGGAAATTACCGCACAAGCATGGTGGGAGTAGTAAAAATACATTTCGCAACTCGAGGATAAGGCTAGTTACGTGCACTCGCGAATTGTCGTACTCGGCCAAGGACCGTATATAACAAAGGATAGCTGGATGACTACAGATTTTCGCCAGTCGAGTAGCGCTCGGTGACGTCACCGCGGACCGATCTCAAAGCGTTCTCCATTACACATACGGAGCGAATTTTACATTTTATATTCTTTGTTTCACTTTTGGGACATTTTTCGTTCATTTGATCAATACAGATTGAGAAATTAATGTAGTAAAGTTTTTAAAAGGAAGTACAAACTTTATTCACGAGAATAGAACAAAAACTACATTAGAAAAGAACAATTAAATAAAATTCTTAATGGGTGCTTACTTTAACATACGTTCTTTGTTATTGAAAAATAAATTGTAATAAAGAAGTTAACTACATTTACGTACCTATTACTATGTAATGATTATTTTTAAACATTAAAAATATAAATAATAGTTTTAAGAATTATTACACAATAGTTTTTTCATTTTTTCAGCTAATTTTCGTTTCACGTCAGAATTTGGGGTACTGCAAATCTTGCGTTTACCTGCCCTTTTCAACTGACTGTCTAAAAACTGTTTTGTGTTGTAATAATTTATACGAATAACAGTCCTCAGTTTATAGAAGAGTTTGATTATATCAAAAGGTAAACTTTCTCTCTTTTTAATTTTTAAAGATAATTTTTTGACAACCATTGGCTCTTTTCTTAGTTTGTTGTCGCCATGGTAAATTTCAAAGTACTTGTTCCACTGTTTGATTTTATTTAAAAATTCACTTGAGGGTCTGATAAGACCCCCAAATGAAAGCTGTTGTACCCATGATGGTATATTGGGAGAAAAATCAGATTTAATCTTATAAGTAAAATCACCTAGTTGTGGATGAGTCGTTTTAAATTTCTTTGCTATAAAACCAGCAATATACTCAAAAGCATCATCTGTAGTTTCTGGTGATTTTGTATCGGAAGTTCCTGAAATGTCAGATGTTGAAAACGAACTTCCACTTCTACTACTTTGAGTTACTGTGCCATTTGAGGTGCTATTACATGCGTCTTATCCATTCTTTTCGTACAGTACCCGATACGAAATCATTTGCTTCAGGAAAGTTGTGGTAAACAATGTCTTTTCCGGTAAGTTTTGTGGACACACGGCAGTTGTCACAACCAAAAACATCGCAATGACGTCCTGGCATGTTTATTGTAAAAAAATTATTTCATTTACTAGATGCACGAAGAAGTATAAACACAAAAACCGTCTCTTAACAACGTGTCTCATCGCGTTCACAGTCACACACCGCGATATTCCAACGGCTACGGGTCCGCGGTGATGTCATAAAGTAGTGGGGACGCGGTTCACGCACGACAACGTTGCTGGTATAGGGATCTGGCTATCCTATGTTATATACATATACAGTCCTTGGTACTCGGCTACACCTCGTACTAACAATTTTCGCTCATGTGTAATAGGCTTATCCATCCCGTTATATAGTAATCTACTATTATGTATGTATAGAAGGCAAATCTATACTTTAGTCTCACGATCGTTAAGATATCTAAAATTCATAAAAAAATTATATGAACCTGCAACAAGTTAAAGGAGTAATCTTGATAAGAAAAAGATTTTTCAAAAGGAATTTTTCAAAAATTAAATAAACCTGGGTGATACTTCATGAAAATTCATAATAAGAAAGTCCTTCAACACTTTTCTGTATAATAGTGAAACACGTGTCGCTGTTTTGTAAACCTTAGTATAAGTGAGAATCTTACAGGATTTTTTTTTTCATTTTTTTCAAATCTAACCCCATTTCAATTCACTGGTTGCGCTGATTATTTCAGTTTATTCTTTAGATCTGTTGTACAGCCAAATTACTGCTTTGAAGGTTATGATTACTTTAATGTTGACTATTTTCGAAACTGCCATGTCCAATTTATCCATTTCTGACGATTTATATAGAAATTATTGAAATATCTCATAAGATTATGAGAAAATCTATAGAATACTGACTTGATTACCGTTTTCATCACTGTTGAAGGAATTTGAAGGTTTTTCAGTATTCAGAAGTAGAAAATTTTGTTTTATGAAAAATAACCGTGATTTTCTCAGAAAACAACAGAAGTGAATAGGTAATATGATTTATCTCATGGAACTAAAAGTCAATAGAGATGCAACATAAATTTCATTCATGTTGAATACAACATTTTTTCAATTCATTTTCATGTCAACATACAGAATGAATGGTATGTATAGATATGAAATAAAAATTAATTGAACACTAATAGTACATACATATCGAGACAGAAATTTAATCATTTCTTTGGAGAGGTTTATGAACTTTTATTACAATTATTTGAAACGATGTTATAAAGTTAACAAGAAATTAATTAGGTCAAGGCAGCCCCGTATCATACACAAATGCACATCCTTGATCAGTGTTAGATTGATTCCACTATTTCTATTATTATTAGCCAGAACATCCTAAGCGACACTGGACTTTTCCACCCCTTCCGTATCGTATGTGTGAATAATGTTCCTTGAAACGGGTTTTTGGAGCTCGTTAACTTTGACCAATATACTTATTAAATAAATGACTGTTGCGATCTTTCTAAATATCGGTGAGAAAAGCTTATAGAAATTCCAACCCATATACTTATTAAGTCTCCAACTACCTGTTCATAATGCCTTCCGGGTCAGCGCATTTTTTTGTCTCCCCCGTACGCGAGCTTGCAGAAGATGTAATGCAAGCCATATATGCCGCCTGCCGCTAACGAAATCGGCCAGCAATAAGCCCGGAATTAGTCCGGATTTATCGATTAGTCAACCGGCCACCATTTTTATAGGAGATCGGCGGCTCCTTACGTTCTCACTCTGTCCTTTTCGAGTTGGCGCTGCGGAAAAAGACGCTGCGACTTCTTTTGTTTCGCTCGTCAGGAAATATTACGGGCTTTAATTGTGTTTTGTTTCTCGGGAGTCGAGTCGGTGATTGCTGACATAAGTTTCAAAAGCTCGCTGGCTCTCTTTGTTTTTCGTTAATTTCACAAATCGGTGCGAGAGCTGGTGGTGAGTAATGGCGGCCAGGGTCGGGGTGGCTGTGGAAGGGTCATGTGGGGACAAAATCTCAAAAATTGAACATTTTTTGCACTACGATTTAGAAACTATATACATACATGTCAAAGCACTATGGGTATTTTTGTGTTCTATTTTTCAAGCCAGTATAAACATCATACTACGTCTAAAGAAGAGATACCGAAATAAATATGGTAACAGTTTCTTTGTAGTTTTTTGGGTTTTTAACCACAATCGATATATATATATATATATATATATATATATATATATATATATATATATATATATATATATATATATATATATATATATATATATATATATATATATATATATCGATGGAATGGTTACTTACTAAAGTGAGATTGAATAATAAAAATAAAATCGTACATGAACATATAAAAGTGAGTCGGCAATTACTTCACGTTCTTTTATTATAATGCAAATTAAAATATATGTTATATTCTCCCACTAGATTACGGTGGGTAAATCGAAATAGTGGAAGATTTTTTGTTACATTTCTCGTACTTTATCAAAGGTTTGTAAATTTTTCATGTACGATTTTTTACCCCTTTATTATTCAATCTCACGTTAGTAAGTAACCATTCCATTATATCATCATATAATTTATTGTTATGAGTTATAGACGTCCAGAGGAAGGCAATGAGGATTGCCGAAAGCTTGATGAATAACAAAGATTTTTCTTTGCGAAATAGCTCAACACAACTGACTGCAATTTCAAAAGATTCACTTCATATCTGTTTGTTGGTCAAAGTGGCGCTCCTATTTTTTTTGAAATTTTGGAATATGATTAAAATTATTAGAAGTGTTAATCAGGCACAATTCGTGGTCAACGTCCACATGGGAAGTGAAAAAACACTAAAAACTATAACAGTTACAAAAATTCAAGGTTTGGGATTTTCAAACAGCGTCAAAGTCCTAACCTTGATTAGCAATAGTCGTCAAAGAGGTGCAGATTAGTTGGAGTTTTCTTGAATGTTGCGCTGTGATCTTATTTTGAATCCCAATATTTTGTTAACTTTCAACACATACAAAATTTGGGATGAACTCTTGGGCGTTTTCTGAGAAATGCAAGGTTTCGAATTGCACTGTCAGATGGTGCTGTATGCTTTTTGATGATCACTGAACATTGACAAGATAGAAAATGTGTTTTTACAGGGACGGATCATAAAATCCAAATTGGTATAAAAAAAACATGTTTCGTAAACAAAACATGTTAGGTATGGAATTTTGGATATAAATCAGATTGACGTCTTGAATATGAAAGAATTTATATGGAAGCACATCTATAAGAAAGTTTTTTCCTAGTGTTCCAATGGGTAACTCCCGATCGAAGGTTCAAATCATATATCTTGAATTGCTACATCCAAACTATTTTGAAAAATCGAGATTTTCCCATATTCATAAACTGCAAACTACTCAGGTACTGCGTTCCTAAATAGTGTTAATATTGTTATGCATAACACCTATATCCTGTACTGCAGTATTTGTAAGCCTCTTAGTACTTTGTTATCTTTAATCTTTTGAGAAATCACACTGACAGGATACATACTCGATTTCAAATCTACTGCAACACGATAATAATGAATATGTGACTCTAGATTATAAATATAATTGACTACGTTGTATTCGATTTAGCTCTCTAACCGCATTTAAGGGAAGCTGAGCGCTCTTTCGAAATAACTAATCTAAGATGTCAGCGATAGTTTTCAACTCATTTGACATTTTTACGAAGGGCCTGAAACTAATACTTCCTATAGAATACACAGTTTCTGATCTCAATTATCTAATTTGAAGTACCAAAAAGACTCAAACCCAGGATTATCACTTTCGAATGACAATAATTGTCAATAGTTAAATAACAGGCTTCAATCAAATTGCGGCAAAATCGAGAGTGCTGCTAAACAAATGCCAAAGAATAACAGGGGCCAAATTTGAAATCAATAAAAAAGTTCCAATGCATTTCCATCGATAGACTGGTTCTAGTGCGTTGAGTTAATGACGTCATCAATGACGTGCAACAGTTTTTACATTGTATTCACTATATTTCCGCCTGTGAGTGCAGAACCTATCGCAATTCTAAGCAAACCGAAAATACTCAGAACTCTCAGACTACCTACTTCCATTCAAAACTCCAATAACACTAAACTTTTCAGATACAATTCATTCCCCCTTTCTTCCGAGCGCAAAAATAAATAACATTAATCAGGAAACAAAACAAATTCCCTCTACAAATAATTCTCGAGGAACAACCCTTCGAAGACTAAAATTTACCTGAACCTCTCGAACGGCTATACCGTAATTAACCTTCAGTTGGCAAATGGTCGGTTACAGTCTCTGCTGCAAACTAAATAACCCCGATTGCCTGCAGCGCTCTACGCTCGCTCCGACTGTACCTTCACACATGCTTTGTACATGTGTGTTGACACTGTATGTTACACATGGCGGTGTATGTAAGAAGTGAGGTTAGGTCTGGTACACTGTACCTACCTACATGCACATTAAAACAGAACTATTAAAGTAGCTGTGTGCGATAGGGATGGAGATATGCGGTTGGAGTGCGTTGGAGAAAGAAAGGCTGGTGGTGTCTTGTGTCGCTCATAGTCCGGGAAGTTTTGCTGTATGGGGCATAAATGCTTAATCTGTTTTGTTTGATTTGACGATATTTACTGAGACAATTTATTTTAGATAGCACATTTTGTCACTGTCATAAAGGAAATCATCAGTTGAATTAGTAGTTGAAAACAAACAGTAGGGCCAAAGGCTACTTGCACACACACCGACCTACATACAGTGTCATTGTTTCAGTTCTCACCAACATATTTCCGAACATTGACATGAGATTATAAAATAAACTTCTATGAAAGAAAAAAAATCAGAAAAATTTACGAATACTTTCTGTTGATAGGTACCTGTATATCATTCAATGACTTTTTGTGAATGAATCAAACGTCTTTGAATGATATACACGTACCTGTCAACAGAGAGTATTTGTACATTTTTTAGATTTTACTTCTTTCATAAAAGTTATGAGTTGAATATTTTGATTCGGAGAGGGAAAAGGCAAAAGGAATTCATAACTTTTTTTATGTTCTCTTCGCAGAAAATTGAATATTTCGGATGATATAAATACCTATATCCTAGAAAAGATTTTCAGTTTCACGTTTAATAGTTGTAAATTTTATTTAGGGCACTGTTTGGTAGTCATCATTAACCTACAACAATCTGAAAAATAAAATGAATATTGGAATCTATACAAGTGTAGAAGGGCAAGCTTCCAATCTACCCCAGGTTTCTGCGATGATTAAAAACAATTTCGGCTGAATGAACCATGTCCAATAAGCCAGGAACTTTTTGTATAACTCAAACTCGACTGTCACTAAAATACAAGAACTGTTATTCATAAAATTACTGTCTCAAACATATACACAAATATTTTTTTCTACGTTTGATTTCGGAAAACTGTCAAAAATCTGAGAATTGGCATAACATTTTGTCTTTCAAGGGGGATAGCCAGGTACAATTCATATCAAATGGACGTTGAGATGCAACTATTCTGATGCAGCATGATGAAAGCAGATTCCCTTAACTCTCGTCTCCTGTCATTGATCTCTCTTGCCATCATTTGAGTGTCTAGGCATTCTACTGTGTGATTTCCATAGGCAGTGAGAACGTGTTCTGATAATATAGATCCACAAGTTCTTGATGTAAAGCTTGTGTTCACTCTTTCGCACTCCCAGAGGTCCCGATGCTTCACCGATGTATTTTTGACCAAACGAAAGGGAATTTGATAAATACAATTATTTTTTGTTAGTTAGTTAGTTTGTATGTGTCAGGATTGAAAGAAGAGTTGTTCTAACATTAGACCTGTTGTCAACACGTTTCATTTTTTAGGTCAGTTATGGGACATAAGGCATATCAAATCAAAATTTCGATGTTCGAAAACATTGCATTCGCAAATCCAATCCCAGACAGCTGTTCTGACCCACCAGGTTTCATCAGTGACACTTGTGATAGCATCGCTGTTCGAATGGCCCGTTTATCGAGATCTTCGTATATTTAGCATACAGAGTCTGGGTTTTTCGTCAAATCCAACAGATGGCGTTCTTCCTTAACGGATTACACCATTTTTTTTCCAATAAGGTATATTGTTTGTTGAAAGATGTGTAATTTGTGTAGGTTGTTTGTTTGCACTTTGGGGGGTGTTAAGATTCAATTTTGTCTCTATTTTATTCTCTGGATATCCATTTTATTTCAATATTGATATTATGATTTGATCTCTTTTTGTATTCTTTCCGATAAATTGCATACAAGTTTTTTAAGGAATTTTTTTGAGTTATAATGTGAATATCTGTTAGTGTGTTTCCTTGTATTATTAAATAGAAACAACGAGAACGAATGTGTTGAAGTAAAAGGCCTACTCATAATTACTTCCAATATTGAATGAAAACAATGGGTCTGTATTCATTGAAAAAATGAGGATAGTATACAATTATCGAAATGTCGTAGATTAAAACTGAGTGTTAGGAGATTAGTAGAAACATAATACAGAACAAAGAGATTCAAGATTCTATAATGAATTTCTATATAGTTTGAATCAAAGATAGTTGAGTATACTGTAGATATCAACAGCCAGCCTGTAGGTTGATGCTTCATTATTTTCAAGCTCAAATTTGCTTTTTCACACAATTCATTTGTGGGGACCTGCTAAAAATGAATAAGTATAATTTTTTCCAATTTTATTTCTTCCCTTTCAATCTTTACGAGTCAAAGTTTTCTTCAAATCGTAACAAACTATAAAAGGTAATATCTTAATAATCGAATTAAATCAGATTTAAATTTAAACCTACGTTACTTTCACCTTTGTAGATCAACAGTGCAATATCTTAGTGGTTCTCAATTCTTATTATTTTATTATTGAAGCATTATTCTTGCAACGAGTTCTCATACAATCTATGTACCAGCCGATCCCTATAACTTGACTGCTATGAATTTCCCAGAATATTAAATAATTGAAGAAGGGCATAGAAGGGCCATTATTTTTTATATTTTCTTTCTTTTGTCTGTAATTTGAAGCAAACATTTTCAGACACGTACAGTTTGATTGTGAGGGAGACATATTTTCGATATATTCTTCAACATATGCAATCGACCCCCTAGAGAGGACGTTTTACAACCGTAAAATTTCAAATGAAAAATGGGGTCGGATGATACATCATATGAAAAGGCACAAAATCATCTTTCTAATGATACCTGATTTATTGAAATTTACTCAAAGAATTAATGCAAAAATAAGTTTTGCCTATTAAGAAATAAAACATTCATTATTGGTGGTAGGTCTCAATGTTTGTTATTTCTAACGGTGATTTGTAAAGAGTGAACAAGTTGGTGAAATGATTTATTGAATAGAGTTGAAAATGTGTCAAGACTGAAATAAACGTTTGCGTTAATAAATTTCCTTTATTTACAACTAATACATAACGTAAGTATTATATTATACTGGTTTCTGCAACATAATGACATATATTATTCCTCAGAAAATAATGGCTAGGGATTAATAATCTTTATTCCCTGTTGTAGTCTTATCACAAAATTTCTCGAACTGAATATTATGATGAATAAATTAGTCGTTGAGTTCGTATGAATTCCTCGAAAGTGTTGACTCTTAGTATAAACTACTATTACTCATTGCTGTTTTTTCTAACACAAAAAAGTACGTGATAAATGAGGAATTTGATCGTAATGAAATAAACAAACATTGATATCTTTCTTTCTTTAAAATGAAGTTATTCTGATACGTTTGTAGTTATTCTAATTCTTGAACCTAAAAGTTATTTATATTTTTCATCAGTACCTAAATTATCAGGTTGATGATGATTTCAATCAATATGGTATAACTGGAAATATAATCCCCCACTTTCCTTTTGAATTTTAGGGTTGTGACAACCCCTCGCTAGTGGTTCAAGGGCAGAGGATAAAAAATATTTGTGAAATGTGTACCCTTCGAAAGCAAACACTTGTTCGAGCGTTTTTGCTTCAAAGTCCAATCAAAGGAGAAAAGCTAGGTGCATACTTTTCGTCTAACCATTCTGTAGTTATATCATCACAGAATTACTTCGAATAAGCTCATTATTACTTACAAGGTCAGAAAAAAAACACTAAATCTCTGAGAATTGAATATTGTTTGAATGTTATGAAAAAGATAGAGTTTTCAATTCTTGAATCATCTGTTTTTAGGGCAATTCATAAAAATTCAAAGCTCTTATTCATTTTCAAAGGAGAGGAAACCCAAAAAATGGATCGCATCTCAGAATTAGTCATATCCGAATTCCGACTTGGTATCTGAAAACAGCTGATTCCCACTTATGAAGTTGGAATTTCTGCTTAATATTTCCGAATTAATTACATTTAAGTCATCAGTAAGTCAGAATCCGACTACCTCTTTTCTAAATATAGTCCCGCAACTTTCTTTGTAAACCGTTGAAGCTCTAACCTTGAAGAGCTTGTCCTCATTCGTCAATTTCCTATCGAATACTTCAAACATCACCCAGTTCCCGGCCTATACCTCCAAGTGTGGCTCTTTATCCTTTAAGTAAATGGGCGTGTCGTCGGCGTGTCATTGGCCGAGCCCGTCTGACAGTTGCGTTTCCAGTCCACGTGGACTGCGGGTTAATCCTTCTCACTTTCCGCTGTCTTGGGGCCATAATTCTGTCTCGGTTTCGAGAGAGGGCCCGTATAAAGGACGGCAAACCGAGACGGTGCTTCGGAGAGAGACGGAAGCATAATCTTAAGGAACTGGAATTCGCAGTACGATTCTCATCTTTTCAGGACAGTCCAAGCGTGTACTTCTGCAATCAGTGGCGTGTCTGGAGGAGACGTAATTGATTTTTTTATGGAATGTTTCGTCTTTACTTTGAAATTTCTACTCGCTGTCTGAGAATATGTTTGTTTGTGAACCAGCTATTAGAATTTCCCAAGTTGCTTTTTCGTACTCATTACTCATACAAGGTGTTCACGAAAGTGATTGCCGTATTGAATTGTGTAAAATATCGAACTTCTTGAAAAAACTCGAACTATTGAAAAGAGAACTGATAATATTGGATCAACCAGTGAGAAGAAATGGAAGAGCAAGGCACAAAATATTAAAAAAGAGTAAGGCACAAAATATTAAAAAAAATCACATTACTTTCTCTCCTTTAAATCAAATGAAGTGCACAGAGAGTTATTACGTATGTTATTTTCTATCGACACTTTTTGTGGATTTTTCACGAACTTTCTGAGACTTTATGGATTTTCCTTGTTTTCCTTATTTAATTCTACCCACTCACTGATTTTGAATGTTCCTCTTTTTCTTTACAAATTTCACATCATTATTTTCACAATTTCATTTTCATTTAGACGAGTTTTTTCGTATTATTTCGGATCATTCCCAGTTGTATAACATTCATCTCTATCAGCTTCGTAGCTTAGTGGCATTATCATCTTAATGCGAATTGCAGTTTTCTAAAACGCAATAGAAGTGAAAAGAGGTATGATGAGCATTCATCGAGTAAAATAATGACCAGAATAATTCTGTTATATGGAAAAAATGAATTCTCATGGCTAGAAATCGAAGACGCATGTGTTAGTAGACCAAGACACCGATAAAGTTTTTTTTGATCCAATTACAGAAAGAACAGGAAATTTTAATTTTCAAGAAATTTTTTTTGAATCTAATTTTTGACTTTTCGAAACGTTTTTCACCACTGAAGATATTTGAATTTTTCAAAATTAAAAAAATGTAGGTATATATATATATATATATATATATATATATATATTCCATACTTGCCTCATTTTCATGGTGCTAGTAAACACCGTACAGAAAAGTACCGCATTCACACTTGCCCCTTAACTAGTGTGATCCAAGGTTCTGATTAAAAAAAAATGTAATTATTTATAATTGTCACATTGACATTTTACTTTTGAATCATACATTATCATAAGACGATTACTCTATTTTGAAATTTTTGAAACAGCTAGAAATGACAAAAAATTTGTTCATATGTTTCACTCGTGAAAAACGCGTTCACACTTACCCGACCTTACCTTTATATAAAAATACTTAGCTTTGTCAACGTTTCAGAAAACAAACCTGTAAGAGTTGGGAACTAGACAGCTTTCACAGAGTTCTGCATACATTTCAATCGATTAAACTTTGTGCAGTCGTTATATTATGTCACCTGAAAAAACGCAGTCAAAAAGCGTGGTCTATATAAAATACTTTGTAAATGATATAAGTTGTTGATTACTCGATCATACAGTCACAAACAAATAAAATGAGGCCAGAGTGCAATGAAGAGTCAGTTCCCTTTTCTCCCACAGATACAGAAAGGTACCACAGAATAACTTACTACTTCACAGAAGACCGATGAGAGCATAAATTGGTCTCTGTCACTCTACTAAAATGTGCTATTGAAGACAGCTAATTGATTTGATGCATGCCACTTGAATTTTCTCAGTGTAGTTTTTGTAGTAGAATACAAATGAGGAAGTATAACGCGGCGCTTTTCCCTAGTTCAGGAATTATCGCCTTTCAAATTTGGGGAGAAGGACCTATTTTACCTTTTCTGCATCATAAAACCAAAGAAGCACACGTTACTCATCACCTTCACACATATTTTTGCACTTGCCGCGAACCATTCTTTTCACACATATTATTTCTCTTGGAGAGACTCCGTTTTGGAATTGTCTTTGACGTTTAGTCGGGAAATTGAAAGTGCATATTCAACCGATCGATCGACAAAATATACAATTCAATTCGAGCAAGCAACAGAATTAGCCAAATCTAATGTCATATTTATGAAAAAATTAAATCAAATAAAAGGATCACGATCATGGGGAATTTGGGCGGTATTCTAATTAAATAATATGGGCTGTCGATCGTCGATCGGTCAGCGTCCAACAGTAAAAGTATATATAGCCAGCCGACCGGTCGGCTGTTCACACATTTTCTAAGAAATTTTTTATTTTTTTCGTTGCAAAAGCCATTTGAACTGATTAGATATCAAGAGGTCATTATGCCTGTTATCATATAGTAGGCACGTGTCGCCATTTTTACCCCAAACTTGCATAGGTATAAGTCCCAACACGAGGGTTTTGAGGCATCTTACTCAAACCCTTTTCATTCATCATTTTTTCCGGTAATTACCTGTCAAGTGTTCGTCAGAGCCGCCGCTGTCGTCGGAGAGCCAGTCTGTCCGGGGGATTTATATGTTTCCTAGGGGTACACTCCGATCCACAAACCAAGAACGTCTCGGTTCAGTGAAGCATGCCGAGTAAATGCTCTCCGGATAATGACAAGTTTTTAATTAATTACGCCGTGCAAAGCAAGCATTTTAATTTAATAAATGCTTTATATTTCTTCAATGTGTAGACTTCGGACGCGAAAATATGGCAATAATTGCCTCAACTAGATTGCCGTGGATGCGCGTTTCCTTGATGGGACAGGGTAATGGAGGGTTCTCATTGGGAATTATTAACTTGTCTGGAGGTTCACACGACGGTAATTCGTGTAATGTCAGGGATTATTGTGCAAACTGGGGAGAGAAGATGAAAATTGGTTTTTAACCTCATAAGACAATTTTATCTACATAAAGGAATGTAGTGCATATTAGGCAATTCGGAGACCTATCATCAAAAATACATAAAAACCACGGTATAGATAATAGATATAGATAATAGATAATTTATTTCCAAATATCCATTATAAAAAATGAAAAGACTATCATTAAATGTGAATGACGTTGACTTACACCAGAATAATCCTAATTCCAAATTATCGATATTTCGCATTCTTGATTTTGAACAATTTTACCAGAATTCCTTCGAGAGATTGCCAATAGAGGTGCACTTCATGAATCTGATATAGTATTTTTCACAGTAAATGGTATTGGCTTATTAACTGCAATAAACTACCCGATTTAATCCCATTGTGTAGAAAATCATCTGGTAAAAGATGCAAATGTGCTACAGGGTCGAACTCAAGAAATTTGAATTTTGCATAATGTAGGAGATATACAAGTAATTTATTCAAATGTTACAATTCTATTCTATATTTAGTTCAGTGTCGCTATCGCTATCCTCATCTAAATTAATTATAATTGGCGCAATTGATTTTACAGAAAGGTACGAGTTTTCAACATTTGTAACATGACTAACAGAACTTTTCCAACTCTCGGTAGGAACAAAATTACCTGAATCCGGTCCTTTTACATTTATGATATGCATCTCGGATTTTACAACTAAAGGGTCTAATTGGTTTTATTATAATCCTTCAGTCAATACCATTTATTGTGAAAACTACTATAACGTAACGTCAAATTTCCTGCACGTCCAACGCCAGTTCTGTGGGTTATAGGCATTTGAGAATTAGGCATTTGAGATACTTGTCAAATGACGAAATTAAGATGGCTATATGACGAAATGAACCAATGCGGCGGCATCTGCCCCCAGAAACATTCGTTTGTTTTCCTCAAAAAAGTGTGATTTCCATGGTAACACTGGTGTTTGCCAACTAAACATCACGTGATCTGGAATGCCTAATAGGTACTCGCCTGAAAGAATTTTTATTCCATGATTTGAAATTATCGCTTTTGGAACCTCTTTTACTAGGTACGTAAGTAACAACCATTGCCACCATGGGCGACGTTACAAAAAATGTTAGTGATGGGCACATTTTCTCCAATCGCAGTATTGCATTTAATTGAAACGAAAATCCTTTTGCATAATCAAGTCGATATTGTGTCTTACGCGGTGTATGGAGTGAAAAATCTAAAATCCACAGGGGGGCGCCCGCCCCCCTTGCCCTCAAGAAACGGCGCCCTTGATTGCCACTGATGCTGGAAAAAATTTATATCAAACTAGGAGATTCTGGAAAGCAATCAATAAATCACGCAAATATTCCTAACCCAACTACCCAAGTGAGAGAAAGGTCATTCAAGGTGAAGTTTGTTTTCTTCATCGTCAGAAAAATATTGCGTTCTATTATCAATTGATGAAAATTTCGACTCTGGGATTTTCAACTATCTTTTATTTTCGAAATTTGTGTTAAAACTATCATTTATTTTCTAACACTAAGATAGAATTCACCTGTGGTAACTACTTGATATATTATGGAGATGGATATTAGATTCGGCACTATTACCAACACATAACAATAACTAGAGGTAAATAATTCACTCAACATAGCAATGGTTACAATAAAAACGTGGAAAGTACAACGTGAAATGAAACTAACAAAACTACCTTATAGGAATAGAATTATCGGACCTTCCAAACGCATTCAAATTCCAAATATTTCAATCGAAATGTCAAACTTGTCTGTAGGAGTTTAGCTTTCTACAAGGTAGCCTGTCTACATAATTTTGTGTATTGATGATTCCATTGGTGAATTAAATAACCCACCAGAGTTTAGCCAATGAGATCGTCGGTATCAAAATTCTCTCGTGAGCTGTCGCTTGTTTGGAAATGTAGCTTTGAATAATCGAATTTGCATCATCACCTACGGTCAAGAAATGTAAGCTCTCGCTTCGATTTCTCAGATCGAGAGGAATTGACTAAACAAAAGCATATCAGTCAACGCACAAAGGTTTCATTTGGTTTTCGTGCATCTTGGACGTCTTGGACCCTGTGACAAAACACATCTGTTTCATTTTAGATTTTACCGTGTCGCCATCTGGTGAATTTTCTCTCTAACTTACCCACCGCAGTGACCGCCGATTCCTGTTATTTACAGATTTCTGCCGCCCTTGATACTTAGTATCCACGGCTCTCACATCTCCCGGGGTAGGCAACTAATATTCACGTCGTCGGGTTTTTTGCATTTAAAAAGTATTTTCAGGGCCAGGTTTTTTACGAACTACTGTCGAGATTCCTTTTCGTCTCTAGAGACGTTATTGATTTTTAATGCGCCATATTTGTCTGATTTTTCGAATCTTTTCTCGCTTGCTTGCAAATTAAATTCGGTTCTAATTTACCTTACTGTGGTCCTTAAGGACAAGATTCACCGTGGAGTCCCGTGGTGGTAATTATTTTAGGTGGGTAATGGTTTTTTACTTTTAAGTGAAGTAACACGTAGGTGGAAATTGTATTAACTACTTTTATTTATTTTATTAAAAGTCCGTGTAATTATTTTAGAATCAATTCAAGAAATCGAGATCCTCTGTCTCCCCCGAAATTGGAATTAAATTGTCGCACCACTTCCCGTGTCTCATTGAACTAACAGCAACCCCTTTCAAGAAACCCTGAGATTGAACCTTTACAACCCATCAAATCGAAACCAATATGGCGGCTGTTGACACATTGGATTTTCTCATAAGCGACAATGTTGGTAAAACTGTTTCGTTTCATAATTTCTTGCGAGTATTTCAATGTTTTGATTCATAGTGGAATATTATTTGTGCTTCAGCAAAAATTGTGGTTTGCTGTGAATCTCGTTATGGCAGGGATAAAGTTGGAATTTATTCTGTTCCAAATGCTGTAAAACACATGTTTCAATTGATAAGGAGTTCATTTTATGATTATTCATAACATGACAGTTAAAGGGTCCCTTAAATTATTGCCTGGCTGCCCGGTAGACTTATTATTTTTGAAGTGTAGGGTTCCACAACTGGTTTTCGATTGAGTATTTTCAGAAAACATAGAAAACATCAACTGCAACTTGTAGTTTATCAACAGTTTGGGTTCTCATAAAAGCAATAAGAACATGAACTGATTCAAAATATTCATAAGACCCCAAACTTTTATGAGCCTTCATCTTGTCTTAGGAATAAAAGCTGCGACTTATAACCAAATAGGTACGCAAGAATATCAATACTTAAAACAGGAATATTCTTTGCGTGAGGTCACTGCGTAAGAATCCTCATTATTGATTAATCTAAACTTCATTCTATATACCTGTAACAATGATCTAATGACTAGCAACAGCTACTCGTATGGCAATGGAAAATGCTATAGCGAATTCTTTTGGAAGAACTCTTGCAATTTTCAACACAACTCGTGCATTTTCATCCTTCAATATATAGAGTGTTGAAAAAAGAAAGTAAGTATCCTGACCAGTGCACGAGTTTCACCAAAAGAACTCGTTACTAGTCTTCTATGAGCAAAAAAAAAAAAAAAAAAAAAAAAAAAAGAAAAGAGAGGGAAAGAAAAAAAAAAAAAAAAAAAAAAAAAAAGAAAAAGGAATAATAAATTGTTGACTCTCAGAGATATATAATGGATATTTTATACAAGATACCAATGAAAGGAGATAATTTTTTTTTAAATACGATATATGACCCTTCCATGAAAGGACCTCATCGATATACAGCCCCAGGTATTTAGTTTCTTTTTTATGTAATATTTTACTATTACCAAACTTTATTGGAATATGATCGTGGGGTCTTGGTGTTCTAGAAATCAACATGTATGATGACTTTTCGATATTTAAGGTAAGTTTATGCGAGTTCAACCATTTCTCTATCATCTCCATATCATCTGAGATTGCCTTTTGAATATTGGTTATGATCTTACCAGCATAGCTCAACGTTGTATCATCCGCATAAAGTTTGATATCGCCCTTCAGTGGTATCCTGGATATGGCATTGATATAAATAAAAAATAATGTTGGGCCCAAGATGGATCCCTGCGGTACACCACATTTAACTTCTCTGTATCCACTACGTAGACCATTGACACTGGTTAACTGGCTTCTGCCACTTAGATAGCTTCTGAACCACTCATTAGTTACTCCTCTAATGCCAATCTTCCCAAGCTTTTTGATCAAGATACTGTGATCTACCGTGTCGAACGCCTTTCGCAGATCAAGCGACACCAGGGAGCATATGTCACCGTCATCTACTTTCATTTGCAAATCTGTTATCAAGTCAATAACCGCAATTTCAGTGTCGCTTGATCCCCGAAAGCCGTATTGACATTCATGTAGTAAATTAATTCTCTTTATATATGACAGAAGCCGTGAATTCATACAGTTTTCAATAATCTTAGAAAAAACAGATAGTAAAGATATGGGACGATAATTATTTGGGAGCTCTGAGTCTCCAGATTTAAATATTGGGATCACCTTGGCAACTTTTGCTGCGTCAGGAACACAGCCACTGGAAAACGATAAATTAGCCATCGCACTAATAACCATAGAACACTCGCGAATGAGATGTTTCACCGTTTTTACGGGAATGTCATCGATGCCGCTAGCCTTGTTGGGATCCATCGACTCGATGATTGCCTGAATCTCAGCAGCAGAAGTGGGAAATAGAAAGAAAGATTTCTGTTCATCTGGTTCGGAATTATCATAAGGAACATCTGCTATATTTTCTGCCAATCTCGGTCCAATATCAACGAAGAAATCATTCATCCTGTTAGATATATCTTTCTTGTCAGTGATAGAAATATTGTTGTCCCTTATTGTATGAATTGAGTTCTTATCGGATTCAGGCTTATTATACAGTAAGTTATTAACTAAAATCCATGTTTTACGTGAATCACCATTAACTTTCTCAAATTTCTTGTTATAAAACAATTTTTTCGTTTTTTTTACTAATTTTGTAACCAACTTACTTTGCTCCAAATATCTCTCTTTCATGATTGGATTTCCAGGATCTCTCTTATGTGTTTTGAATAAGTTATTCCTCTTTTTGATCATTCGCTGTATTTCAGGGGTGATCCACTGTTGATCGCCATTTTTATTATTTTTAAATACCTTTACTTTCATGCTCGATTTGAAAGCTATACTTGTGTCATCATAGAGTTTAGAAACATCGTTATATGTGTCCAATACAGAGATGATTTTTTCAAGTTTTGCCCTGGTTTCGACAATGTCGATTTCGTTAACCACATTGTATTTCTGTGGGAATACTCGCTTCGCGTTCGAACGTACATGTACTATTTGGATTCTATGGTCGCTTATAGGGTGATCAATTATTGAAAGGTCCACCTGATTTGAATCCGATATATTGTGTATTACGTGATCAATGAGTGATGCATTATATTGCATCACTCTTGATGGGATTATTTCATTACATATGGAGAACCCATTGGCCAAGCAGATGTCTCTGTGGGAGTCTGCGGTATCGTCATCATCATTTGACAGCAAGTTCACATTGAAATCTCCAATTATTATTGTTTTATGATTCTGAGCTTCAGACAACCGTTGATCAAACCATTCCAAGAAATCATGGTTAGAATAATCAGGTGGTTTGTAGAGACCTATAAGATTGATTTTGAAATCTACTAACTTCACTATAGCTGCGGTCATGTTAGTTTCGCTGTAAATCTCTTTTATATTGTGATCTAATGTTTGATTGATGAAAATTCCTGTTCCACCACCGCGTTTACTTCTGCATGCGTATATAGCCGTATAGTTTTTCAAGTTGTAATATTTTTTTTCCGTTTCACTAACCCATGTTTCAGTAACGACTATAATATCAATTTTTTCTTTCAGACTGTCAAGCATAATTTCAACCTGGTCGATTTTATTTTTCAATGATCTAGCATTGAGATACAAGATGGATAGATTTCGATCGTTGTTGTTTGGATTCTTCTGACGGTTGTACTCATGAAGAGATTCATAATAGTTGTCAAACATATTTTCAAATTTTTTTTTCAACTCGAGGGTACTCTTGTTATATAAAGTTTTTATATGGAGTGAGAAAAAAATCTTATTGCTTCGAATATTTAGAGGTCTTAGATCTGAGTGGATACAACGGACTTACTTCTTTCCTTCTGTTGTTGCTTCTGTTCCTTCTATCCCTGTTTCCCTGCTTTGATTTTCCAGCCTCATCAATCTCCTGCAGAACGTTCTCGCTCTCCACTTCTGATTCCTCCTCGATTTGGCTCTCACTATCTTCTGCCTTTTCTAATTCCAAAAGTTGTGTCACAGTGTAAGTACGTTCTTTCGTGTGCAGTTTGAAATTTTGTATTTTTGCCTCAGGGTCTTCTTTTCTTATTAGAGCCAGGTGCTTCCAGAGTAACTTTTGACTTTCCCTATCTTCTATGCTTCTATCATTTACGATGGATATAGCCTGATTTTTCTTCAAATCTTTCAGTTTTTCGGTATTGTTGAATAATGTCTGTTTCTTGAGGTAGCTGTTGAATTCCACTAAAACAGGTGCATCGGGTTTTTTTCCCAACAGACTTATGTTGTTCAAGTCTTGGTAACCAATATTTGTCTCCAAGGTTCCGTTAATTTTGTTCAGTGTTTCTTCGACCAGCGACTGCTTATTCTCGATTTTCATCCCAAATATCACAACATTATTTTTCCTGCATTTTCTTTCCAAATCAGTACAGCGCCTTTCAAGTTTTTCACATTTTTCCTTGAGCTCTTGTATTTGCTCGTTCAATTTATGAACTGTTTTGTTGATCTCATCTTTTATTTCTGCAGTTTGCTGCTTATTAGCGTCAAGAAGCTTCTTATATAAGTCATCAAGAGTCAAGTTGTTTTGCATTTCCAAGTAGATTCCCTGTAGGTTTCACTTCAATGGAACTGATAAGTTTTTATTCAGATTGGGATTCCCCGTTTTTGCTATTTCGAGTTTTTTTCTATTGTTCGTCTCTCACTAAATTTCACTGAATTTTAATCACATTATTTACGTGATCAGGACTATGTACCCAAAGTACACTTCCACATTTCAGCTGACTTGTACCTTTTCTACCACTTGTTCAAATTTCACTTTTTTCGAGTAACTGTATCTTGTTGTATTGTCGAAAACTGGCAGAGCTCACCAATTGTGTTGTTTATCTACGAACGGTCAGTGCCCAATACATATACCTATATACCTAACCCAACTACCCAAGTAAGAGAAAGGTCATTCAAGGTGAAGTTTGTTTTCTTCATCGTCAGAAAAATATTGCGTTCTATTATCAATTGATGAAAATTTCGACTCTGGGATTTTCAACTATCTTTTATTTTCGAAA
The DNA here is from genome assembly GCA_032362365.1 of Zygogramma bicolorata. NCBI lineage: Eukaryota > Metazoa > Arthropoda > Insecta > Coleoptera > Chrysomelidae > Zygogramma > Zygogramma bicolorata. Next base: position 50,231 of record JAVJAQ010005841.1, read on the forward strand.
TTTGTGTTAAAACTATCATTTATTTTCTAACACTAAGATAGAATTCACCTGTGGTAACTACTTGATATATTATGGAGATGGATATTAGATTCGGCACTATTACCAACACATAACAATAACTAGAGGTAAATAATTCACTCAACATAGCAATGGTTACAATAAAAACGTGGAAAGTACAACGTGAAATGAAACTAACAAAACTACCTTATAGGAATAGAATTATCGGACCTTCCAAACGCATTCAAATTCCAAATATTTCAATCGAAATGTCAAACTTGTCTGTAGGAGTTTAGCTTTCTACAAGGTAGCATGTCTACATAATTTTGTGTATTGATGATTCCATTGGTGAACGGAATAACCCACCAGAGTTTAGCCAATGAGATCGTCGGTATCAAAATTCTCTCGTGAGCTGTCGCTTGATTGGAAATGTAGCTTTGAATAATCGAATTTGCATCATCACTGTCAAGAAATGTAAGCTCTCGCTTCGATTTCTCAGATCGAGAGGAATTGACTAAACAAAAGCATATCAGTCAACGCACAAAGGATTTATTTGGTTTTCATGCATCTTGGACGCATGTCTTGGACCCGTCAAATCGAAACCAATATGGCGGCTGTTGACACATTGGATTTTCTCATAAGCGACAATGTTGATAAAACTGTTTCGTTTCTTAATTTCTTGCGAGTATTTCAATGTTTTGATTCATAGCGGATTTTGTGCTTCAGCAAAAATTGTGGTTTGCTGTGAATCTCGTTATGGCAGGGATAAAGTTGGAATTTATTCTGTTCCAAATGCTGTAAAACACATGTTTCAATTGATAAGGAGTTCATTTTATGATTATTCATAACATGATAATTAAAGGGTCCCTTAAATTATTGCCTGGCTGCCCGGTAGACTTATTATTTTTGAAGTGAAGGGTTCCACAACATCAACTGCAACTTGTAGTTTGTAGTTTATCAACAGTTTGGGTTCTCATAAAAGCAATAAGAACATGAACTGATTCAAAATATTTATAAGACCCCAAACTTTTATGAGCCTTCATCTTGTCTTAGGAATAAAAGCTGCGACTTATAACCAAATAGGTACGCAAGAATATCAATACTTAAAACAGGAATATTCTTTGCGTGAGGTCACTGCGTAAGAATCATCATTATTGATTAATCTAAACTTCATTCTATATACCTGTAACAATGATCTAATGACTAGCAACAGCTACTCGTATGGCAATGGAAAATGCTATAGCGAATTCTTTCGGAAGAACTCTTGCAATTTTCAACACAACTCGTGCATTTTCATCCTTCAATATATAGAGTGTTGAAAAAAGAAAGTAAGTATCCTGACCAGTGCACGAGTTTCACCAAAAGAACTCGTTACTAGTCTTCTACCCAGCCAACACATCTGTGACATGACATCCCTGCGATGTCACTATCAAGTAACACTGAGACATTACTTTTGTTAGGTCGCTGCGATGTACACATTTGGCATGTAACTATTGCGATATCGAGTTGATGTGATATTTGTGACATCCAGTAGATGTCGCTCTTATGATGTCTAGTGTATTTAATTCTGGTAATATCCATGAAATATCAATGATACAGAATACAGGCCTGCCAATATTTCTGGATAGATTTCAGAATATATTCCACATATTAAAGGCAGAAAGTACGTCGCAGATTGATAGCGCAGAGTCATCGCACATCTTGCCGCAATTACGTCGCAAAATTGATCTCAATGTTTTGTCACAAAATTTGTCGCAATTTTGTCACAAAACTTGTCGCAATTTCGTCACAAAACTTGTCGCAGTTGCGTCACAGGCGATGTCGCCTGAGTGTGACATCGCGACATGTGAGCAACGTAAATGCAAGTTCCCTGCGACAAGTTTTGGGACGTCACACGCCTCGTCGTGATATCGCAGGGACGTCTCTGCGATGTAACTGTGTTGGCTGGGTATGAGGATTACAGATTTTTCGTTTGACCATTCTATCACTACACCAGAAGTAGTCCATAATGTACCGGGAAGAACGTTTGTTATCGCACGAATAGTTGCCCCCTTTTAGACTTGCTGTGGATTGGCAGCAATACGTCGCAACCGGAAAATTTTTGTGGGAAGGTCGCATACGTCAATGGCAATACTTGGCAACATGTGGCATGCGATGACGTTGCATGCTACATTTTGCTTATTGTTGTTGTTCTGAAAGTGTTCGTTTCCGTTAACCAGCTGACGAACGTCAATCATGAGAAGTCGAAACTTGTGCGAGCAATGGATTAACGAGGCCTTACCTTTCAACGTGCGATTACTCAGCACGGTGGCCCGCCGGGGAATCGTACCTCAATAATAAACCTGAATTTGCTCGAGGTTATAAAGTGATAATATAAAAAGCACCACCGCAAATTCTCCTTTCCAATAATGAAGTTCAAATTGTTTAGTAATAATAGAATGTTATCATAGTAACTGTACAAAAATGGGTTGTTTATCTTGCATGGTGATCCCTTTGTCAACAATCACATATAGTCATCAGCTTTCAATCTATAATCATTCAACTTGCTTTTGATATATTCACAATTCATATGAATTCATCAAAATTAATACCAGTTGTACCTTCGGCAGTGTGGCCTAGATGACTGTCTGATTTGAATATACCTCATCAGATAGATATAGATATAGATTAGATAGATATAAATTAGATTTTATATGTATGTAAAGTAATAATATACTTATTTAACACCAATATCTTAAAACCAAAAATTAATATTTGTCAAAATTATAGAAATTTCAGATGGCGAAATCTATCCTTCATCTCATTTATTATATTCCAGTAATGCCAACCATCAAATCCTACATAGGTACGCAACCACAAATAGATGCATACGGTCAATTGTGGCCTCGGTGTGAGGCCGCCTTTAGATTATAGTCTATTACTGACAAAACACGAATGATGATTATTGTCCGCTATCCTTGTCATACAATCCTAATAGAAAGACTCAACATCTGACCGCTCTCCAAACACTGTTCTACACGGAATGATCAATAACTGATAAACATCTCCAATATCAAACAATCAATTATGCAAAGCAAATAACCTCTGTTTCATCAGTTTGTTTCTAGTGTTTGCGGAGGTACCTGCTTGAGGTAAATAGAGGAGTGTTAAGGTTAGGTTGTTGAACTTGCAGGACATTCGGAGTTAGTTGTTGGAAGCAGAGACGTGCCCAAATATGCACAATATTTGTGAAAGCAGATTGTGTCGTAGCTAGGTATTAAATTTTAACACTGTGAAATAGGTACACCTACATTATTTTACAAAAGTATCTAGTAAATTATTCAGGGTTTGTTTTAATCTATTTGAACCAATAAATGTCAAACGCTATGTACAGAGTGGTCCAAAAAAAAAGTATGCACCGAGCGCTTCTCCTCCATTTGAAATTTAAAGAAAAAAGGCTCGGACACGTAGTTTGCTGTGTTTGCATTTTACACATATTTCCGACAATAACCTTTTTATTCAAATATTACTCTTCAGTCAAGGTCACTATTTATTTAGTCACTATTGACATACAAATATTTCTCCACCAGATGGTTAAAAAAATTGCATTTGTCACCCCGGTATATCAACAGTTGTGGAAAAAGTATAGTGTGCAACTCGCCAGGATTACTAATTTCGTCCTCGTCCATGATAGACTACTAACTCATTTTATATACTCTCCAAGGATATGAGACACGAGCTTCCCAACATGTTTTTTGTAAATCTAAATAACTCTAAAGACAGGAAAGGAAGAGAAGTTCATTACAGTCTGCTTTTGAAACGAAAATTTATTTTAGGTAGAAAAATCATAAACTGCAAAAAAATTATACGCTCACATTATGCCCATTTCAACTATAGTTTGATCGTGAAAGTGAGGAACATTTTTGAAGCATATCCTTCGGAAGTATACAGTGTTTTTCAATGAACGCAATTCTAGGTTTGGCATGAAGTTCCATTTACGATGTGAATTTTTTTTTGTAGATTGATGTCTATTTAAACTTCAAGTTCTGTAAAAAAATGGTCCAGAAAATCGGGCACTGCCTCTCTGTCTATCAGGTGTCGTTATTAACCAAAAAGCCAATGATCAATATAAGAACTTTGTAGCTTGATTCAACTTATTCATGCCTCCTGTGCTGATTAATTTTTCTGATGCATCCATCTTCAGAAAAGAAAATCCAAACACCCTCGAATAAAGGTGAGTTTAAACAGCAAATGAAATAAAATAAGGAACGAAATAAGACAAAATAAGAAAGATAAACATATAGATCTTTATGGAAGCGTTTATACAAGAAATAATATAAAATAAGAAATAAGAATAACAACAAAATCCTCTTTCCTCTTTTTTGGAAACTGATAATGCGCATGACCGTTTTTCTTCTTCTTCCTTTTGGTTCTTTTCTTCTTTCCTTCCAATACCCTCGTTTTTTCTGTTTTTCTTTTGTAGAATCAAATTCAAAACAACTTGGGGTTTTCTTAGCCCTTCAAAACGAATTTTTTCACAGAACACAATCTTTCAAAAACTTTTTTTTTTTTTTTTTTTTTCTCTTACCCCTTTTCTTCCTTCCCTTAAGCAATAAACACCACTAATTCATTCAAACCGCCCCGTCCGAATTTTTAGTACTATCATCATAACGAATGTTTTTTGTTCTTCAACCCTCTGTGAGCCCTTATGTCTTGGTTCGTGACAATCAGTATCTGGTACACGAATATGGCGTGATGTGGTTTACCGCTGACTGCCTATACTCACAGGGCCGAATTAGGCCAATGGAGAGATGTTTCATGTCGTCATTCCCAATTAATAAAGTAGAATTTTACTCTGGATAAGGATAGTTTTGAAAATTGGAATAATGGTAGAATTCATTCCTTCGACCGGGTGGCAATGACAGATTTGGTTGAAACTAAAATATATATATATATATATATATGCTGACTGGAACTTCCGGTTGATCCGCGTCTGGAAAGATTTACTTGTCTACGTTTCGGCTCCCATTTCGGAGCCATTTTCAAGACTGCGTGACCTTGCGTCTAGGTCTGAGTTGTCTTACTAGCTGGCTATCATCACTGGAGATCGAGGATTGAAGGTTGGTGGGATTTAAGGGTTCATTGGTAATTATGGCAGGATCAGGTATCGGACGGTCAATGGGAGGTTCGAACGGATTAGTTCCCAAGTCGGAGTAAATAGAAGTATGTCGGACCAAGAGTGGTTTCCAGGTATTAGGGAGTCTTTGAGAATCGTCGCGTTTATTGAGACAGTTGGGACGTTTTTCGATTTCAATGGCTTCACGGGTAATTCTGGTTTGGAGGGTTTTGGCTGTGGCAACGGTTTTGGTGTTTTTGAAATCTATTTTGTGGCCTGTTTCTAAATGATGTTGGAATAATGCTGAGTTTGTGTCAGAATTGCGGACTGCTAGTTCGTGTTCATATGCTCTACAGGACACTCGTCGGTTGGTCTGGCCGATGTATGTTCTGGGACAGTTAGAGCATGGTATTTCATATATTCCTTGGGTTTCATTGGGGATTGTGTCTTTGGGTGTTCGAAGGTAGGTGGATATTTGGTTGTTAGCTGTGAAAATGGTTTTGATGTCATGTCGTGTCAGAATTCGACTTATTTTATCAGTAACACCATGAATATATGGAAGGAAAGCTTTTTGTCGTTCAGGTTCATCCTTCGGGGGTCTAGGGTGAAGATCTCGGTTTTGCTGGAGTTTAATAGACTTGTGGATTTGGGAATCGGAGAAATCGTTCTGGGTAAGTGCGGATTTGAGCTTTTCCATTTCATTGGATCTATTGTGGTTATCGGTGAGATTGAAGGACCTATGTATGAGAGAATTCAGAACCGAATTCAATTGTGCTGGGTGATGATGAGACTTGGCATTGAGGTACCGGTTTGTGTGGGTTGGTTTGCGGTAGACGGTGTGAGTGAAAGAATTGTTGGACTTCCTGATGAGAACGTCCAAGAATGGGAGGGAATCGTCCTTTTCTATTTCCATGGTGAATTGTATGTTGGGGTGAATGGTGTTAAGGTGGGTCAGGAATGTTGGTAGGGTTTCAAACCCATGAGGCCAAATGGCAAAGATGTCATCTACGTATCTGAGCCAGCAAGTGGGCTTGAGTTCAGATGTGTCAATGGCTCTGGTTTCGAAGTCCACCATGTAGAGGTTTGCAAGAACTGGGGAGAGAGGGGAACCCATCGGAGCTCCTTCCACTTGTTTGTAGAATTTGCCCTGAAATAGAAAGTATGTACTGGACATACAATGGTTGATGAGGTTGAGATTGTCTCTAGAGATTTGATGCTTGGTTTCCAAAACACTCAAGGTTTCAGCTAAAGGAATATTCGTGAAAAGAGATGCTACATCGAAGCTTACGAGAATGTCTGTTGGTCGGAGGTTGAAGGTTTTGAGTGTTTCAATGAAATGAAAAGAGTTTTGGATATACGACGAACACTGTTCTACTAGAGGTTGGAGGGTGTTTGCTAAGTATCTGGAAAGGGGTTGTGTTGGGCATCCAAAGGCGCTAACTATGGGACGGAGTGGGATATTCGGTTTGTGTATTTTTGGGAGGCCATATATTCGGGGAATGCGCGAAGATTTCTCCCTCGGAATGAGAGCTTTCTTCTGGTCATTCGGGATATTGCAGTTGTTGAAGAGGGTTTTGGTCTTTTTCTCGAGATACGTTGTGGGGTCTCTTGAAGTGTGTTGGTATTCAGGGGAGTTGATCAATGTTGTCATCTTTTCAACATAGTCTGTGGTGTTGAGGATCACAGTGGCGTTGCCCTTATCTGCTGGTAGAATGATGATATCTGGATTGTTGTGGAGATTCTTGAGGGACCGTCTCTCAGCTGGGGTTACATTGGATTGGGGGATTTTGGCTCTTCTCAGGAAGGAAGCAACATCTTGCCTAGCTTCTTCGGCAGTGTTCTTAGGAAGATGAGAGATGGCTGCTTCAGTCTGAGTTATAATGGTTTCGACTGGAATAGATCTAGGAGTAATCGAGAAATTGAAACCTTTTGATAAAATGTTGTGGGCAGCTGGGTCAAGTGGAGTGTCAGAAAAGTTGTGGACTAAAACTGGGGAGTCCGCTGGGGATGATTGTGGAGCTTTCAGCTTGAGTAGTGCTGAGAGCTTTTTCTTTTGTGTGCTGGTTTTTTCATTGGCAATATGATCGGCTTTTTCATGGGATATTCTGACGAAAGTGTCCCAGATTGTTGGATGAATTGTTGAAACGGAAAGTTCACCAATACATTGATGAAGGGATGAGTTGATGAAGTGTAATTTACTTCTTATGTCGTGAATGGTATTTCGAATAAGAGCGAAACTAGCATGTTCTAAGATGCGTTTAGTATGGAACGATTTGATGTGGTGTTTCAGATGGAATGACTTGGGAATTACTTGATGTGTTCTGCAGGATTTAAGGAAGGCGAGGTCACAAAGGAGTTTGGATTTCTGGATGAGGAGTGATGAATAGGTTTTAGTAATTTTGAGTGTTTCCTTACCGTAAAGGTCGCCTTCCTTAAATCCTGCAGAACACATCAAGTAATTCCCAAGTCATTCCATCTGAAACACCACATCAAATCGTTCCATACTAAACGCATCTTAGAACATGCTAGTTTCGCTCTTATTCGAAATACCATTCACGACATAAGAAGTAAATTACACTTCATCAACTCATCCCTTCATCAATGTATTGGTGAACTTTCCGTTTCAACAATTCATCCAACAATCTGGGACACTTTCGTCAGAATATCCCATGAAAAAGCCGATCATATTGCCAATGAAAAAACCAGCACACAAAAGAAAAAGCTCTCAGCACTACTCAAGCTGAAAGCTCCACAATCATCCCCAGCGGACTCCCCAGTTTTAGTCCACAACTTTTCCGACACTCCACTTGACCCAGCTGCCCACAACATTTTATCAAAAGGTTTCAATTTCTCGATTACTCCTAGATCTATTCCAGTCGAAACCATTATAACTCAGACTGAAGCAGCCATCTCTCATCTTCCTAAGAACACTGCCGAAGAAGCTAGGCAAGATGTTGCTTCCTTCCTGAGAAGAGCCAAAATCCCCTCCCCCAATCCAATGTAACCCCAGCTGAGAGACGGTCCCTCAAGAATCTCCACAACAATCCAGATATCATCATTCTACCAGCAGATAAGGGCAACGCCACTGTGATCCTCAACACCACAGACTATGTTGAAAAGATGACAACATTGATCAACTCCCCTGAATACCAACACACTTCAAGAGACCCCACAACGTATCTCGAGAAAAAGACCAAAACCCTCATCAACAACTCCAATATCCCGAATGACCAGAAGAAAGCTCTCATTCCGAGGGAGAAATCTTCGCGCATTCCCCGAATATATGGCCTCCCAAAAATACACAAACCGAATATCCCACTCCGTCCCATAGTTAGCGCCTTTGGATGCCCAACACAACCCCTTTCCAGATACTCAGCAAACACCCTCCAACCTCTAGTAGAACATTCTTGGACGTTCTCATCAGGAAGTCCAACAATTCTTTCACTCACACCGTCTACCGCAAACCAACCCACACAAACCGGTACCTCAATGCCAAGTCTCATCATCACCCAGCACAATTGAATTCGGTTCTGAATTCTCTCATACATAGGTCCTTCAAACTCACCGATAACCACAATAGATCCAATGAAATGGAAAAGCTCGAATCCGCACTTACCCAGAACGATTTTTCCGATTCCCAAATCCACAAGTCTATTAAACTCCAGCAAAACCGAGATCTTCACCCTAGACCCCCGAAGGATGAACCTGAACGACAAAAAGCTTTCCTTCCATATATTCATGGTGTTACTGATAAAATAAGTCGAATTCTGACACGACATGACATCAAAACCATTTTCACAGCTAACAACCAAATATCCACCTACCTTCGAACACCCAAAGACACAATCCCCAATGAAACCCAAGGAATATATGAAATACCATGCTCTAACTGTCCCAGAACATACATCGGCCAGACCAACCGACGAGTGTCCTGTAGAGCATATGAACACGAACTAGCAGTCTGCAATTCTGACACAAACTCAGCATTATTCCAACATCATTTAGAAACAGGCCACAAAATAGATTTCAAAAACACCAAAACCGTTGCCACAGCCAAAACCCTCCAAACCAGAATTACCCGTGAAGCCATTGAAATCGAAAAACGTCCCAACTGTCTCAATAAACGCGACGATTCTCAAAGACTCCCTAATACCTGGAAACCACTCTTGGTCCGACATACTTCTATTTACTCCGACTTGGGAACTAATCCGTTCGAACCTCCCATTGACCGTCCGATACCTGATCCTGCCATAATTACCAATGAACCCTTAAATCCCACCAACCTTCAATCCTCGATCTCCAGTGATGATAGCCAGCTAGTAAGACAACTCAGACCTAGACGCAAGGTCACGCAGTCTTGAAAATGGCTCCGAAATGGGAGCCGAAACGTAGGCAAGTAAATCTTTCCAGATGCGGATCAACCGGAAGTTCCAGCCAGCATATATATATATATATATATATATATATATATATATATATATATGTTAACAGCTGACCCTGCCCACTTCGTTGGGCGTTAAATATTCTTGTGATGCAACAATATTGTGCAGTTCTTAGTACTAAGTCTAATCAGGATCATCACAGTTCTGCCTTCTAGGCGCACTCGAAAGAGCGTTTGAAAGAAGTCGAAAATGTTATAAAGAATATCTAATAACGATAACTAACACATTTAGAGTTATCGGAACGTTCTTATTATCATGGGTTCGTCCTTACCTGAAACGAATAATAAGAAAAATATTTAACGTGCTCTAGTGACTCCCCTTATCAACTTTATTCCTGAAAAACTAAAACACGAGTTTTTGTCTAGCTTGGGGGTAGGTTCTCTGTATAGCAGGTTCTGAAATTATGAAAAAGTTTCAGTAAAATAAACGAAACAGGAATATGAATTCGCCTCAACTATTATTGCCTCTGGATCATCAAAAAATCGCAAAATAATGAAGGATAGCTCATAAACCGTGATGAACAGAGTAGAAACAATTATTTCCATACATGAAAATTCGTGTTAGTACTCAAGGGAGATCTCACTTGCGCCTCACAATAAAATAGTCAATGACATTAGCATATAAATACTTTCAAATGTTAACTCTTTCGTAATGCAACCGCATACAAATATTTTCATGGGTTTTAAAAAAAATAAAGAATATCCAATACACTTCCTTATTGGCTGAACTTATCTGGCTCTGTCCGTTGCGAAGAGGGATGGATCTGATTTTTCTTTCAGCAACAAGGTGGTAAGTTGGGACCAACATTCAATTTCCCTGGGCTGGAACGATCTATTCAGGGATGATCGACGAGAGCACAGGATGACACCAGCCTATCGAGACTCAATCCCGGTGTCGAAGGGGACTGCCATTTAAAAAAAATTGACCCATAGATTTTCGAAAAACAAGAAGTGGAAACACAAGAATATTCAACTTACGTGGATGAAGGGTGGCTTGAAACGTAGCTGTCCTACTGCAAGGATAGGGGAGCAAAATGCCGGTAAACACAAAAAAACAATATCCGACTAAGTCTACTAATACTACTAATAACCATGGTACCACCATTAGTCGTACCATCATTGATAGTTCTCGCATTTCTCGTGTTTCGAAACCTCTTGAACTTCTCTGTCGCTGTGCGAGTCACTCCTCACTGAAGATCAACAGGTCTCATCTTTTAACGCGAGTGAAATATGTTTCTATCTGCAATCCTATTTTCATTGAAATGCTATTTTTGTTAGGAGAGGGATCAAAAATTGTTCCGGTAATGAACAATTGAGTTCTAACTAACTAACGTTTCGGACTTTATTAAATCCATCATAAGGGCAGATACTGCAATTTGACATAATTTTTATTCATTTATCAAACTCATATTTGAGAAACAAATGGGACTTTTCTATGTTAAATAGGTTGAAGATATAACCATTACAGAGAACATAGGTACGAAACCAAACAAAATGAGGGACTTACTAACAACATAAAACTCGTAAAACCACCGACACATTAATAATGAAACCATCTATCGAAATATTCTTTCAGGCCAGTCCCAACTACCTACACAGTGGGCTTCTAGGCTGGCACCTGTGAGAAAACAACTACTCCCCTGGTCCATACCATGAAAGGCGTAGGATTATATCACAGAAGAAATTTCTATGATGGCACTCTCTTGTACTGATGACAGTTGTTTTCTGACAGGTGTCAGCCCAGAAACCTACTGCAAGTGTAGGTTGTTGAGACTGGCCTGAACGAATTGTTCGTTAAATGGTTTTATTTATAGCCTGTCTTCAATGTTTCATTCAATGAACATTCTCTCTAGGAGAGACCACTGATTAGAACTGGACGTTTTTCCTTGGTTTATCATCAGATATCAGAGTACACAGATTGACAATATTCCATTTTCTGCTTGTCTTTCTTGTTCAGACAATCTTTTTTCAGGTAGATAACGTTCCGTTTGTCCTATATTTCACTGTAAATGCCAATTACATTATTTGGGTCCTTCGAGCCGGATTATTCTTCATATACTTTCCTCCTGATAACTCGATATCACTGCATCCAACCCGTTCATGCCCTTCCCCCCCCCTCCATCCACTTTACACATACCGAGATTATCGCGTGCAAAATGTGTGTCGTGAGCGTATTGAATAACAACGTTGCTCGAAGATTTACTGTTGACGCGCAAGGAGTCCATTACTTACGGAACAATAGTCACGAAAGTCAATGATTCACGACAGCGGCAGCTCCGTAACAGTTCACAATGGTTTTCGAAGTTGGATCCCGGCTTTCATACGGAGGCGACATACGAGATCATACACTGATAAAGCGAGAATGCTGTCGAATTGAACATATCCGGAAAATGTTGGGAGGAGAGAACTCGTCGGATCGACCGCGATGAAACCGCCAAATGTTTAAAAACCGATGAAACTTCAGGCGAGCACTATCTTTAGGAAAGTGAGTGAGTTCGTGTGTGAAGTATCACCGACGAGACGAATAGGCTGCATATGAATTAGCTCAAATCGACTTTTCGAAAAAATCTTAAATGTTTGTTGTGCTCAGTGATCTATAGGCTACCTCAGTGATACATATAAAGGATAAAGTCTGGTGGAAAAGGATGATCTCCGAGAAAACCTGGTCTGTTTTACAGACGGGTCTAAACTGGTTGAGGGACAAGCACTTTTCACACTTCAACACTTTTCCAAGTAGTATGCCAGTCTGGAGTCAACTAGAGTGAAAGAGTTGAGGCCCTAGAGAGTCTTGCGACGACATAAAAGGAAACTACGCTCATGTGGGTCCCGGTCCATGCAGGAATCGAAGGCAGCGAGCGGGCGAACCAGCTAGCCAAGCAAGGAGCAGGGCAACCATACTACGGACCGGAACCAGCATTCGGCATGACAAGGAGACTAGTAACACCGGCACTGAATTAGTGGGCCGTTGATAAAATTGGAAAATCTTTCATTAGTATCATTAATAACATTTTGAATTTTTCGGTCCGAGGTCATTTATTTCGTGAACTCTTTCTAATACTGTATTTTGTATTGTGTAGACGAAGTGCGGGTTTTTATTTTTGCTAGCAGTCAATAATTTGTATTTGTATATATTGAATGATAATGTTTTGCTTATGGTCCAATTCGCTATTTGATCTATATCTTTCCGAAAATCAAAAGGATCATTCAAATATTTGAAATTATCTTTGAAATCATCCGCATACAGCAAACAGTCTGATGTCAGTATTTTTGGAAGATCGTTCATGAAAATTGTGAAAAGAAATGGACCTAAGTTGTATCCCTGGGGTAATCCGGAACCTGCGATAAACGAACGAGATGCCTCTCCCTTATAGGCTATATGTTGTACTCTTATCTTAAGAAATGATACAAAAATATCTTTTGAAGTTTACTAAGTCCATAATGTATTAGCTTTGCAAGTAATATGTCATGATCAACATCAAATGCTTTAGCGAAGTCAGTGAAGACACAATCAACTTCTGCTTCATTCTCAATATGTTCAAATGATTTTGTTGTAAAAGTTGGAAGATGTGTTTCCACTGATTTATTTCGTGTAAATCCATATTGGTGAATTGAAATATGGCTTTCGTAAAAGACATAAAGTTTTTCATGGATGATTAACTCAAAAATTTTAGCAATGCAATTCCAGACCGCAATGGGACGTTAGTTACCAACTTTATTTTCATCCCCTTTCTCAATTATTGGAAAATTTTCTGTCTCCTTGAATAATGCAAATGGATTATTATCTGTGGAGGCTAATCCAAAAATAAATCAATTATTCTATTTGAAATTGAAAAAACTCGTAAGTTATGATTTTGAATTCAGTTTTTTCATAAACCAGATTATCGGCATAACCAAACAATTTAGTGAAAACCATTTCGCATCATTGACGAAAATTCATAATGGAAATTCAATAATATGTTCGAATCCATGATTTTACAACAACAATGATGTTTCACAACAATGTTATAATATTTGTTTTTCATTTCGCGTAGAATTCATATTTCCAAATTATATTTCCGCTATAATTAATCAAAAGCATGGAATGTTTTTCAGTCGAGAGCAATATATGATTCAATAATGCTATTGATGGAACAAATGCTTTTTTTACTGCAGTCGTTTTTGCCATGCAACAAGGTTCGTAATTCTATCGACTAATTGAAATGAGTTTGGAATATTTTAGGCCGAACGAATCGGAAAATTGATCAATCTTCAAAACGTAATTAACAGACCATAGTTATCAACTCATGAAGATTTTTTTTACATAATTACTCACGTTGGTTGAAATTTCAGTTACATAAGCCAGAGTACTTTGTCTCAGTGCAAAAATATTGTTGTCGATGCTTTGAAATACTTCTAGGTTATATCAAGCATCTTTAGAAGAAGAATATTGCAATTTTATTCGAACTGAGAGTGAAGCTACTGAACGGAGACTTTTATGATGGTTTCGATTGAAAATGACATATCTATCTGCAATGCTCTATATTGAAATTTTGAAAACTCTGAAGCATATATTCTGAATTTATTTCGTTGAAATAATCTTCTGCGAGTTATGAGCTGTATTTCAATCGAATAATAGACGAGTCGATGTGTTTCCCCAAAAAAATCGCAGAACCGTCATCTTTTTTTAAATAACCAAAAATTTTTTCATTCTCGTATCGAATGAATCAAACTACCAAACTTTAAAAATATCTCCAAGAATTAACATTCCCTATCATATTTTGTGTTAAGAGTACATTTTTTTTCGGAACTTACAGAGCCATATGCCATAACACACTCCTTTCGCTCAAAATTGCAGGTTTTTGAAGGAAATTATTAATTCTTTTGAAGTAACTACTTCGTATATAATGTTAGTCGTCCTAGGACACCTGATGCCATATATTCCGAAAAAACTGCATATGGCACAGGGTGCGTATTCCTACGTCGAATTCTTCCTACGGCGAATGGCATCCCCTCCACTGACGTCATCAAAAACACGAACGTTTCCGATGATGATCCATACACTCCATAGTTCGCCGTAGGAAGAATTCGCCGTAGGAAGAATTCGACGTAGGAAGAATTCGCCGTAGGAAGAATTCGCCATAGGAAGAATTCGACGTAACAAGAATTCGTCGTAGGAAGAATTCGCCGTAAGAAGCATTCGACGTAGGAAGAATTCGACGTAGGAAGAATTCGCAGTAGGAAGAATTCGCCGTAGGAAGAATTCGCCGTAGGAAGAATTCGCCATAGGAAGAATTCGACGTAGCAAGAATTCGTCGTAGGAAGAATTCGACGTAGGAAGAATTCGACGTAGGAAGAATTCGACGTAGGAAGAACTCGCCGTAGGAAGAATTCGCCGTAGGAAGAATTCGCCATAGTAACACTTCCTGCTCCTCAGAATTAGTTGACATCGCCGCCAAATTATCTCGTCAACGACTCCATTAATAACACGGGATGCACCGAGGGATCCCTCTTCCACATTTACGGTGGAATTCATTCATATTGATTGATATTATTAACGAAATAAAAATATGGAATTATAATACATGAAGTGATCAACATCGATAACATACATCAAGAAAAATTACTGCCTTCTTTTCTACGAACTCGATACACGTCTCATCATTGTTAACGGTTTCATCTCTGACTAGATAGGTGAAAAATGTGACGCTTCTGGATTTTACACCGTATTGAGGTAGTAAAAAAAGGGTTGTAGACTTCAAGTCCGTAACACTTTTTGGGAAGACATATGATGCAGCATGAATCGTGTTCAAAACGTTGCTGCTATATGAAACTATAAATTCCAGCACTATATGCTTGTCCCTTCTCAGAGGTTCAACGGACTGAATTTTCCAACAAACGATGGGGAGTTACGGAATGAAAATTTTCATATGGCTTTCTTCAAGACGTTAGATTCTGAAGAACATGATGTGATTGGAAGCCGATAATTTTTGTTTCAGATGAATCATAGCTCCTGGTACCGTTATTATCATATGAGACTGGGTTTTTCTCATTGAGTTTTCTGGATCAATCATATTGAAGAAAGACGTACGAGAAAATTCGACAGAAACTTTTTTTTCGCTGAGACAATCAGTTATCCCTTGTTAATAGTCGATTGTATCAGTGAAAACTGACAACATAGTGCTACAAGTTATTGTTTCATATAACAACATCGTCCTGAATATGTTTCATGATGGGTCATTTGACCGCCCCAAAAAGTGATATTGGCTTCCTTTCATTTCAGTTCACTGCTTCAAAGGATATCGAACGCAAATGTTTCGGACCCCTATTACCTTCCAAGTTCAAATCCAAGGTCGAAAATAGCCCATTGTTATGAATATTACCTTTTTGAATTACAGACCATATCGGGTATTTCATAACTCTCACTATTAGGTTTTCGAATAATATAAGAAATACGAAGACGGTTGATTTGGGGCAAAGTTGCACATTTATGTGGCCAACAGAATGCCTTTCAGAAAGTTATACAATCTCGAGTATTAATGAATGAATCCCACTGTGAATGCGAAAAAGGGATTCTTCGGTACAAATCGTTAATATGATGACGTCGTTGTCGAGATGTTCTGTCTGCGATGTGATATATTTCGAGAGAGGAGGGCGGGTATTTTCGCCGATTTTTTCTTGCGTCAAATTCTTTCTTCGGCGAGTTCTTCCTACGGTGAATTCTTCCTACGGCGAATTCTTCCTACGAAGAATTCTTGCTACGTCGAATTCTTCCTACGGCGAATTCTTCCTACAGCGAATTCTTCCTACAGCGAATTCTTCCTACGTCGAATTCTTTCTACGTCGAATTCTTCCTACGTCAAATTCTTCCTACGTCGAATTCTTCCTATGCGAACTTTCCACAATGGGGTGCATCATCGGAAACGTTCGAGTTTCAATGGCATTCGCCGTAGGAAGAATTCGACGTAGCAAGACGACCCGGGAATAATTTCACTGTCTAGAATATGGCTGATATGGCATCTTTCTAGTGTTCAGAGAAAACTGAATTGGCCGAAGTTTTTGGTTCTTATATCTGAATATATCCAGTAAATTAAATAATGAAAAAAGCTTTGATATCTACATTTTTAGCGAACCTAGTAAGGGTAAGGATCTTTTTTAGGGAAGGTACAATCGAATTTCAAACACACTCAGAAGATTGTGGGATGAAACTTTGAAAAGAATCTCAATTGGTAGAATAATTTGGATCCTATATCCGAATGAATCCAGTATATCAAATCGTCAAAGAAGCGTTGTTACCTACAATTCAAGCGAACTTATTAAGGACAAGGATCTTTTTCAGGGAAGGTACAATCGACTTTCAAACACACAACACACTCATGAGATTTTAGTTTTTTTCCATTGAAATAGTGAAAGAAACATTGTCTACAGTAAAAATAACTCAGAACTTTGCATCTCAATTTTATGAAAAGTCCTGTTCAAGGACGAGTTTCTCCTTATGATTTCAATTTCGAAGTTGGTTCCAAACCACCATGTAAATTGACATGTGAAATTGTCAAATTCTCCAGTTTTTTACTATTGATTTATCAGATAGAAAATTTTGTACTTCCAGTATGCATTAATAGTAGTAATCGGTGTGTATTTACAAACCATCAAAAAACTTTGATTTTACATTCCCAGCGAACCTTGTAAGGGCAAGGATCGTTTTCAGGAAAGGTAGAATCAAATTTCAAACACAATCAGAAGATTGAGTTTTTTCCCCATCGAAATAGTGAAAGAAAGATTGTCTACTATAAAAATAACTCACAAATTTTTTGCATCTCAATTTTATGAAAATTCCTGTTCAAGGACGAGTTTTTCAATGCCGAAGTTGGTTCTTTGTTTTTCCAAACCACTATTGACCTTTGAAATTGTCAAATTTTACAGTTTTTTTTAATATTGATTTATCAGCTGGAAAATTTTGTTCTGTCACCTGTCATGTTGAACGATGAGATTGGTGTAAAAATTGAAACTTCTCCTAGAGATCAATAACCCTAACACCAAATTGATTGCACTTTTTTCACTCGACGCGCGTTTCGCTAACAAGGTTAGCATCTTCAGGAGAAGGGAGTTGATACTATTGTACTATAGTACAGAATTACTGACACTATAATATCAATTTTCTTTCTCCTGAAGATGCTAACCTTGTTAGCGAAACGCACGTCGAGTGCCAAAATATCAGTACTATTGTACTATAGTACAGTATCATTGATAATATAGTATCAATTTTCTTCCCCTGACGATGCTAACCTTGTTAGCGAAACGCGCGTCGAGGGCAAAAATATCAGTTTGGTGTAAGGGTAATTAATTAATCTCTAGCGAAACTACCTGTCATGTAGAATATACTGGTTACAAATGAAGGTCCTACAGATCGTTGACCGGCCTAAAACTATTGAACTATTAAAATAATTCGCAAACAAAGATCGAAAATACAACACGTTAATTTTCGCAATGATGTGTTACACTAAATAATTTTAATTACTGATGGTGATATGTTACGACAAAATAGTATTCATGCGATTACAGTTCCAATAATTTGGATGTGTATGAAGCAGAGTACATAGCTAATGATTTCCCCGACAAATTTTCAATTGTTTAACGATCTGATATTGAACGAGTATATATAGCGGAAATTCTGTGAACTCTGAATCAGAATATCAGTGTAGCACGAGTAAATAGGTATAAATGCAATGTAATTGAAAGATTATGGTTTTTCAAGTTAGCTTAATATGTTTACGATATACAAGTCTACAAGACAGTTATGATATAAAATGTTTTGCTTCAGTTGACATGCAAATAACCGATTAAATCGAATTCTGCTGGAAACTCTCGCAAGGGGCGATAAATGCATCTCTTTGAGTATGTTCAAGGAGAACTACTTTTACTGTACCAACAAAAATCGAAATTTCATGAACGAATTCATCGGTTCTTATTTATTTTCTGTGGGGTTGCTGTTTTTAAAAGAAAGTTCTCATGGACTTATTTCATTGAAAGAACCGACAACAGAGTGTTATGAAACACTGAGTGCATGAGGTTTTTATTTCTTTGAGAAAAATTTCATCGAATTTGGAGTATGCCTAGTGGCCTCAAACGACCTCCTCGCAATTTTTTAAGAGGTTAATTCATCCAACATGAATCATGTTCAGAACGATGCTGGTATATGTAACAATAATTATTAGTACTATTCTACATTCAGTGTTTAGCGGTACAATCGACTATATACATGGAAAAATTGAATTTTCCCCACAAAAGTAGGGAGTTAGGAAGAATATTCTCAAACGGCTTTCTTTCTTCAAGATGATAGATGATGAAAAACTAATCACGATAAACTCCGGTTCGTACACAAATAATAGTACCGGAAGCATCTACACTTTTTTTCGAGAAATTAAAAAAAAATAACTACCAGTATCATAGAATAGAATAGAATCTACAGAATTTAATCATCACTCGAAACTTTCCAAGCCAATCGGACTAGTCAAATGGGAAACAAAGGGTCTAACCCAGTACACATGATTCGAGGAAAGCTAAAATACTGTTATCTTGTTTCTATAATCTTTGCTATTTGGCTCTGTAAACATATATTCTTATAATTACAAATATCATTTCTGGAACCTTTGTTCTTGGAAACTGGTAATAGTGGTAATGACTTAGAAACTTTCATTCATTAATAACGTGTGACAGTGGTGAGCAAATGGAATAAGATGTGCCAAAGAACTCAATACCTCTCCAGGAATTTCATCTAGTCCTGCGGCTGGTTTGTATGAAGAGTTTTCTATAATACTTCTATTTGATATGGAGTGTTAGGTGTATGTAACATTGTTCTTGTTGAGTATGGCCCAGAAGTTAAGTTTTGAAACATTGGTTTTGGACAATCAGTTTGTGAAAAAATCACTAAAACTATTTGTTATATTGAGGAGACCTGATGATTCTGTTCCATCGGTTTCAAGAATTTTACTGGGAATTTTTTTTCCTCCGATTTCACCAATTATTCTCCAACTCTCTTTATTAGTTTTTGAGGAGCTCAAACTTCTATTATTATTATGAGCATTTTTTTGTTCCGTCTAGTAGTTGCTTATATGATAATTTGAGTTCTTTAACATCCGGAAAGTACCATTTTTTCATGCTTATTATGTACCTTAAATGTTCTCATTGGAAATGATTTGGGTTGAATGAATCGACTATAGCTCATGTATGCAGTCAATTTGTACCGCTGAAAACTGACGGATGTTGCTAGAAGTTGTTGTTTCATATAGCAGCATCGTTATGAGCATGATGGGTAATTTTACCAAAAAAATTATGGGCTTGTAGTCAGTCTATATTACGCCATTGAAGTTAATTTTTCTCAATCGTAAATAGTGTCACACAGTATAGTATAACTGATATATAACATGAACATATTCATGAAATATTCATAGAATATTCAGTCATCACCCGAAGACGATTGCGGATACCAGCAATCGAAACGTCGTGAGTACACTCAATCTGAAACTTGTTTTCAACATTTTTTCATGATATTTCGTTCAATTTCTTCATTTTTCTGACTTGTATTTCATATTCGATACCTCAATTCTCTTGTCACAATATTATTTCATTTATTTCGTTATTTGAATTTGTATTCTTGTGATAGTTCGTGAAAATATTTCATTATTTCGATTTCCTGAAGGTAATTCATTATACATAATTTCATTTATAACTATAGGTCAAAAATGTTTCGGTAGTAGTATGACTTAGATACTATTCTATAACCAATGTTTAAAATTTATTTCTCAGGTGTCGGCAGAGGAAAAAGCATTAAGTTTCGTTGGACACCACAAATATGCTAAATTAACACCTGAGGAAACCTACATTAAAATACGAGTTCGTACAAAAAATTTTGAGGATTGAATCGTTTACTTCCTCTGGAAAACATTTACTAATCACTGCTGTGCCCTCAAAGTTTCCAACAGAATTGAAAGAAGAATGGACACGCTTTTTCAGAAATTGAAAGTTTCAGACAAGAGAGGAAAGAATGTTACGAATTCTCTGACATTTATTTAGGGTAGGAGGCTTACTATCTGCTTCGTCTTTGAATGAAAAATATTGAAAATTATAAATTTTCATTGATGCGTAATCTTAATCAGGATTCTACTTCATTTTGTGAGCTCAAAGCTTGCAACGGTAATAAAAATATATTTGGTGGTTTAACAGTCCCTTCCAAAGATTTTCCAGTGTATTTGATACGATTAGAGAATATGTTTGTTTCGAATTTTATATATGATGGTGTAGGAAACATATTTTTGAAGAATATTCCAATGTAGAATTTACCCATCCATGTAGCAATCAAAGAGTATTTACTTTCATAGTTCGAATCTACTACACAATCAAATTCGCAAACAGACAAATAAGATCTCATTGTTTGAATAAACAACATCCAGAATTGAAAATTTGGCAGAATTTTTAAATATTCAATATATGTCTAAATATATATCTTTCCATTGCCAAAGTACTGAATAGATTATAATCGAACTATTATAACAGCGTCATTAGGGATATACTCATGAAAACAAGAAATTACCATTCAATTAGGTAATATGTAAATGAAGTTTTTCAATCTTCATTTTCTCTTTTCCGTGGAGTCCCCTTTCAAAAATCAGGTAATTTCTGTTGGTTATTACAATAGAAGATTCCTTGATTTTTTGTTGTTAGAATCTCATATATATTCATCTCAATAAATGATCCTACAAAAACCCAAATATATAATGAATGTGATCATTACTTGATGTCTGACCCTTGTAGACACAATTTCGAGTAAACATATTGTTCGCGCTGCTGACTGACCCTCGTATAACGTATTGTTGCAGGCAGCCGCATGATTTACGACCGCTCACAAAAAACGCAGCACTTTTTCTCCCTCATCAAAGGAGTTACCAGACTTCTTAGTATATCTATGGACGATGGGTACACCGCACGCTCGAGTTAATGAAGTTCAAATTTTTCATTCGACTGTTTTAAAAAAGTACTGCCTGAAATATAATTTGTTTCGCTTATACAGGGTGTAACTGAATAAGTGTAAAACATTTAAGGAGGTGATTCCTCATCGAAAAAAAGATAGGATCTTTCATATAAAGAAACTTCATTGGAGCATCTCTTGTTAAGATACGGCCCCTGAGATTTGTATAAATTTTTTTTCCAAAAGGATGAGGAATCACCTCCTTATATGTTTTACACTTATTCAGTTACGCCCTGTATATTATTTCATTTGTCAAATAATAATATTATATTAATTCCAAAAAAATCTTGATAATATTTCTGTTACAGATTTTTGGATCTTGACTCTCTTCAGCCACAGATTTCAACTGACGGTCACTAGCCAATCATATAGAGATTATAGAGAATAACCAGCAAACATATATCAGTGGAAACACTCGCAGGGCAGATGTTGAATGAATCCGGCTCGAAGGACCATAAAGTACAATCATCCCCAATCTGACCTCAGCAGATAACGGAAAATTTGTCTGTTCAACCATTGATTACCAGCGGACAGATTTCGGGACCAAAAATATAAGTTAGCCCATGGAATGAAATTACGTATCGCATTTTGGTGATGATCCGGCGACAAATTTCCGGCCATGAAAGCTAATGGATCTACTTGGCTGCCGTTTCGCTCAGTGCGGATACAGATACGCTAAATTGAAACTGCTGTAACCAACGGGTTTAGGGTTTATGAATGAATATTTCGAATTAATACGAAATGATGTATTATAACAGTCAATATTATAGAGCTTGCATTAATGGTGAATAATGGTCGATAAATAACGTCGGGATAGTATTTGGTTTATGCCCGATCGGCAACATATTTGATGGAAATTACCTCGTTTTATGTGGGGAAATGAAAAACCCAGTCGGCCATATGTGGAGTTGAAGGTTTTTGAACGGGGTTTCTGTTGAAGCAGAGTAATACATAGGTAAAATAAATCAACAGAATGGTCGGGAAATACATTAAAGGATTTTCTTGAGGCTTCTTGTTGTTTTCTGATGAATTTTGTACGAATTTATTTTCGAGTGGATTATAGAAAACAAAATGCCGGATTTGTCGATCTGATAATGGGGTCTGTCTCAAGTTGATGACAACTTTGCAGTTTGTTTATGTACTTATTAGGATATTGGACAAAAAACCTTGAAAAGGAATATCTCTGTGCATTCTAGACGTGAAAACAAGGTATCGAATTTGTTTAATCGCGTCACTACTATATTTTTTGGTGAAATCCATGGTGAACCCCCAAGAAGCAAGACAATTGCATGTATTTGTAGAATAAGATTTCGAACGGTCAGTTTCTGTTGAAAAATATAAGTTATTGAAATGAATGTGAATATGCCGTAAAATCAATGAATTTGAAATATTTATACCAAATTAATTGATCCTCGCATCGAATCCCAGATGGTTCATCGATAAATTTTACTGGAATATTGGCGATTATTTTCCCCAATTCGGATCACCAATGCAGAAGTTGAAGGCTACACTATTGTTACAGAGTTTTACAGCAATTATTAGCACCTGTTTAACCGATTAAAGTGATAAAAATGAAGCTGGATTTTGGCTCACTTTTCAGGTAATATCCTTGTTCCTGTGTTCGATTCTTAGTTTGATAATTTTAGATAATATATCAAATTATTATAAAATTTCGAAAATGTGCAAACATTTCAACCGATTACAGTGGAGAATTTGGGAGAATTCACTAGGGTATATTATTAAAATTCTTTACTTTTCCAGTAACATTCATGGTGTTATGTTCTACAATTAGTTAATATTTGGATATTTCGAGGGCATTACGAATTACGAATATTCTTCGAAGAAATTGATTATATTACGGCAGCAGATTTGTGATCTAACAAAAGCCTTTGATTGTGTCAGCTATAAAATGCTGATGAATAAATTGGAAAGGTATGGCCTCAGAGATGTAGTTCTGAATTGGTTTGAGGCGTACTTGTTAGGTAGAACTCAAAGTGTATCTCTTCAGAACAAATTATCTACAAAATTGGAGATAAAATAGGGAGTATCACGATCTGTGCTTGGGCCAATGCTCTTTTTAATGTATATAAATGACCAAGCCTTAATAAGCATTGCGGGAAAGTTCACTCAGTTTTCTCAACCAGCGGTCTCGGGATCTTATCAAATTATCATACACTCAGTCATTTGCTAAGCAAAATTTCGAAAATCAAGGAAGTGCAGCTCACCCTTTTAACCGATTAAACTTGGTGCACTCGGGTTATAACCCCCCGATAGAAGCGTGGTGTGATGCCAATATACTATCTCTAAACATATCGAAAACTAACATCTTCACTTTTAAATGTCATCTGCCAGAAATTTATCTGGGTAATCAAAAATTAGCGCTAAGAGAGCAATAACTAAATTCCTCGGCTTATGAATTGATGATAATATTAACATTTGAAAATCATTTAAAGATATTAGGTAGAAAGATAACCTCAGGTTGTTTTGCAGTGATAATAACAGTAATAAAAATATAAGTTCATTCATGAATTGATGATAATTTACAATTTTAAAATGTTATAAATATGCATTATTATGAATGAACTGAAAGAAAAACCTTATGAAGATAACTTGTAAGGTTAAATGGAGGTAATAACAATTTACAATCATTAACTTCATCTCAACTTACATAGTAATCATCAATTGGAAGAAACCAATTTCACAAACCATTAAAAAATTCGTCAAAATGAATCTGAGAGGTTTTGATCATCCATATTTCACTTTTTAGTCTGAATGATGATGAGGATTTAATTTTTTTTGATTTCATGTGATATTTTATCATAAAGATTGTTTTAAATATAAATTTATTACTCCGCCCTAGCCCAATATTACATAACTTAATTGAGATTGTATTAATGCAAAGTATATAATTTGAAGTTGTGGTATTGTTGAAAATCCTTTTAATTGTTGAAATTTGGCTAGGAGAATTTGAATTTTTTCAAAGGTAATACCACGAGTCCTTCAAATTTAATCGATAAATTTTCATTTTCCACAAAAACTTTTTTATTTGGCAAAAGTATGAAAACAAATCGATTGATAAAATCACGAGTCCGTAGGACGAGTGATTTTATCTAATTCGGTTTGTTTGAATGCTTTTGCCTCAAAATAAAAAAGTTTGAGTGTTTCGAAAATGAAAATTTATCTTATTAAATTTGAAGAACGAGTTGTATTTGGAGAGATTATTTTTTGAACAAAAAGAAGGAAGAACACTTTAATTGATCAGTATTTTATTTACATAAGAAGGAAAAGAGAAAAGGTGAAAATTTCACAAATTTGAAATGTCAAACAACGATGTATGCCCTCTATGATCCAGAAGATATATGATGCTTACGCATTGAATATGATATGACGATACCAAGAGATGGCGTCACGCCTCTCATTGTACAAGGTTGATAATTGAAAATTTCTTATGAAATGGAAATCGCGCCAGAAGGAACATAAAATCATTCGTTATGTCGTTGCATCAAAATCTTCATACAACGGTTTCTTCTCATACCACAAAAAATGAATTGTATTTAATAAAAACTAATTGTTCGCCATCTTCATTTGAGTTCAGGAAACCTTAAATATTTGAATCGGTCGTTCGCTATATCTGTCATAAAGTTGAGATTATGAGCTATTTACGTGTTTGAGTGTTCATTGGAATGTGTTGTTTATGTTATTATTATGCTGAAAAAAGCGAATGACTATTAATAATAAGGTAAAACTCTTCATTCATGATAATTTATATAAATATGAGCCAGTTCAATAGAATCGACGCGGTAAACCGTATAGTTTTGACAGTTCAAAGGTAAACAACGTTTTATCGAAACAATCGAAAGGACCAGGCAGTTTTATCAGTATAATACCCAATGATTGGCTAGAATAACCATAGAATAACCCGCTACTATTGGTTGAAATGCCAAAAACGTCACATTTCGACAAGAAAAAAAATTCACTATTAAATTTATGTTGATCCCATTTCAGATGTCTATCCACTATAGGGAAAAATATCGACCGATGAGGGCGCTGGTGGTGGTTAAACTAGATCCACCATCTTGAAAAAGTTACCTTGTTTACATTTGTGAAATAACGCGCCAAACTGAAATCCAGTCATCAGTTGCCGTCGCTAGACAAGATTTTGGTGTTTTTTTTGCTGTTTTTTCATTGTACGAAATTTTTCTCGTGAAGGTTAATATAACTGTGTTCATGATGCTTTGAATAGCCGCACAATACCATTCATTGGAGGTGAACATAGATGCATTGTGTTTTAAAATATTTGTTCCAGGACATTTTTTAGTTTTAGTGTAGTGTTAGTGAACCAAAGAGGCTTTTATTACATGGATGATGAAATGCGCCATAACTTCGCCTAAAAATAGACAAACAGACTCACCAGGTAACAAGAAATCATCTCTCTTGAAATGCAAGTAACACACTGAAGCCGCTCTAGGTGGTGATTTATGCAGTTTCAGTTTAATTTTCCAAGCCTTGTACCTGTCTATTTTCTTTTTCAATCCACTTTCTGTAATGTTTCCCACCAAAGATGTATTTCTCTTTCGAAATGTGTGGGAAGACAACTTTGTATTTCGGTTCCTAGAGTTGCGGCAACTTGGCACCAAACACTTTATACGGCTCACTGAGCGATCTGCATCCATGATTGTTTGATATTATCAATAAAAAAAAACACAACTTTAGATGAGATTTCCTAAATAAACACCAAAGAACTCAATAAATTCACACACATAAAATGGAAGCCGTTTGTTTGTGAAATTATCGCAGTGCGTTATATTTCCGCCAGACGTCGCATAAAATTATGAACTTCCCAATTATGCCAAGGTATTTGATACAGTCACTATCAAGGATTCGTATAGTATTAGTAATTTTGATAGGGTCCCAATTTAGTACCTAGTGAATTTTCATAGGAAGAAATGGGATGATATTAAGTTTTTTCAAAATTTATTGTCAATACATTTTTATCGAACGATTTTTCAATGTTTTTGAAATCGTCTTGTACTGGTTCTTTCAACCCTATCCAACTTTTAGCAGTATAAAATATAACAGTGTCATCAGCGAACGCATGAATTTTTCCTTTGGAAAAAAAGATCGTTTAGGTAGATATTGATATAGGGGACCTAAAACTGTGACCTGTGGTACACCATTTCAGAAAATGTTTGGATCACTGAATGTGTCATCAATGTTAACTTGTTGTATCGGTTCGCTTAGGTAAGTTGCAAATGAATCTTGGGTTATTTCGGGAAAACCAATATTTGGGTATTTGGGAGGGTCATGGCCAAAAAGGTTTACTTTGCTCTAATTGACTCACATCTTAGATACGGAATTTGCTTTTGGGATCTTGTAATGGATTTTTATTCGATACGATTTTCGTCTTGCAGAAGAGGGCAATGAGATACATGTGCAAAACTAAGTTACGGGACTCTTGTAAGCCTTTATTCATAGAACATAAAATCTTACCGCTCCCATGTTTTATATATTGGAAACAGTAAGTCTCATCTACAGTAAATACAAGTACAGACATATGATAGAGTCTACAGAACACTACATTACAAGACAAGCCCTTAATTCAAACTCACCACTCCCAAGGTCTACGCAGATAAAAAAACTCCATTATACCGGGTATCCCACATTTTATGTGACAGGCAATATCTGGTTTGTTGAAGGAGATACACAAAAATGTTTCATACAACAGTTTTAGGAGTTCATGAGAGCTTTATTTTGATATAATTTTTAAATATATAAGGTGTTTGGTGTAGGTGCAACAGACCAAAATTCCATTTTTCAAAATGGAACGCCCTGTATATCATTACATATTCAGATGCTACGTTAAATTCTGATATCATTTCATGTTTGGTTCTTGAAATTCGGTTACGGCGTTGTTGAGTTATTGCACTTTTCCTTAAATATAAAGTTTCAAAAAAACTTATTTACTCGTACACGAATCCAGTCTATATCTTTTATTAAATTGAACTAGACTACTACTGAATACAAACCATTATTCTCACCTCTACGATACGATATCGATATCAGTTGAATATAATATTGAAATTCTTGAGAATGTGACTAACTTGAGGGTGAATTGCTTTATATTGCACAATTTCATCAAGTAGCTTATGCTTGTTGATGCCATAGTAACAAATGTTGTTGAATTGTATCTACTTGTCAGTTCGATTCAGTGATTCTTTGCAAAACAGTAACTGTGTTCTTTGTGCGAAAACTCCAGTATGCCTTTCGCGTTTAGTACAAGTGATTGCATTGATATGTTATTAATTTTTGGGGAATGTCAGAAAAACTGCCGTCAAGCACAACGTCTATACCAATAACGTTTTCCAGACAGACCCATTCCGTCACGAATGATTTTTTCGAGAGTTGAAGAAAAATTGCGAACTGGGTCATTTCCTTCTACTACTTATAAAGCATCGTCATCATACGAGATCTGTTAGAACTGAAGATTCAGAGATCAATGTGTTGGCTTAATTATATTATTATTCATCCACATGTTTCTATCCGTACTCTTGCAGAAGAAGTCGGTGTGAGTAAATCTAATGTACAGAGAATTCTGAAAGAAAATAAATACCACCCACTCAAAATTCAGTTGGTACAAGGTTTGACACCCACGGACTTTGAGCGACGACTTGAATTCATTGCTTGTATTCAGGTAATATTACATGAAAGTCCTAACATATTCAGTGAAATTTTGTGGAGCGATGAATCGCGATTCCACAATAATGGAGTTGTGAATCCACATAACAGTCACTATTGGTCTCAAGAAAATCCCCACTGGGTCCGCGAAAGTAATTTTCAAACTACTTACTTGGGGTATTAATGTATGGTGTGGATTGTTCAATGGCCGCATCATAGGACCTTACTTTTTCAATGAAAATCTCAATGGATTGCGATATTTACATTTTCAAGAAAATGATTTGATCCAGTTGATGGAAGATATTTCCATAGCAGAACGATAAGGAATTTGGTGGCAACAAGATGGTGCTCCTTCTTACAATTCACAGGTTGTTACTGAATATCTGGATAGAACGTACCCAAATAGATGGATTGGTAATAAGGGTCCAATTCGGTGGCCGGCTCGTTCCCCAGATTTATCACCGCTTGATTTTTTCCTTTGGGGTTATTTAAAAGATATTGTTTACACTACCCCCCCTTTGAATGTGAATGATCTGAAAAAGAAAATTCGACTAGCGTGCAGTGATATTACGCCTGATATTATAAGAGCGACTTGTACGAGAGAAGTGATTCGACGTTTCGAAGCCTGTATAATATCTAATGGGCATCACTTTGAACAATTTTCATGACTTATTTCTAGGTACCTACCATTCTTATGAAATGATTTATCAAGTTATATTATTTACATTGTTATTAAAGATTTGTTTTCGAATATACCTCTTTCAATTTCGCAATTGTTTCATATTCAAAATGATTCCTGACTGAATGCCACAACTCAAAATTGAAACCATTACTTCGAACACCCAAAATTTTGACTAATTTTCATGTGATCTGATGCAGAGAGAATAATTGTATGAGATATTTTTAAAAATAATAGTCGTTCTCAAGACTTTACATTTTAAGCGATAACTCAACAACGCCGTAACCGAATTTCAGAAACCAAACATGAAATGATATCAGAATTTAACGTAGCATCTGAATATGTAATGATATACAGGGCGTTCTATTTAAAATAATGGAATTTTGGTCTGTAGCACCTACACCAAACACCCTGTATATTTAAAAATTATATCAAAATATAGCTCTCATGAACTCCTAAAACTTTTGTATGAAACATTTTTGTGTATCTCCTTCAACAAACCAGATATTGCCTGTCACATAAAATGTGGGACACCCGGTATATAATGGCATGTAAATGTTCAATCACTTGCCTATTGATAACAGATAAAAGGGAGTTCAAAGTTTCCGTGAGAAAAATTCAACTAGACAGAGCATTCAATATTCGCCGAACGAATTATTTTTTGAAAAATTTTAAATTTACTTTTTTTTTTCGAGTTAACCATGTTGAAGTGTTCTGTCTAACTCTTGATTTCACCAGAATTTGGTGTATTTGTACTTTTATATTCAGAACCATTAAAATATTTTGCTTCTGAAATTCGTATTGTATTGTATACAGTTTTCATAATTCTCTCACCAAAATTGTCCTGGACTATAGTCATATCTGTTAATTTTCATATGATTTGAAATTGAATACTAAGCTCATGTATTTTGCTTATTGTTTCTGTTTGTATCTGTTTCGAAATATAATTTTGATTTGTGACTGTTTATAGACCATCCTGCATACGGTGCTTTTCTGTAATGCCCCCCCTCTTTAATATTTTGAACGAGTCAACCCAAAACATTGAAACTTGGGATGATGAAATTGATGCAAAATACTATATTTTAGAGTGAAATTGACAGATGAAAATTTTAAGATGGCGACTAGACGTTATCTGGAAAAAACACATTAAATGGAAAGGGTAGTCTTGAGATACATCATTTCGAAGCTCCTGACGAATACTTCACAACCCTAGCATATGAAGTCAATACCTTCACCTATTACAAAATGGCGGGACATTTAATAATTACCTGAATACATTCACAATTATTATCGTTATTTCGAGAAATATGAGTTTTTCTTGGTCCACCAACCCGATAAGGTTTGAGGTAATTTTGTGTTCATAAAAGACGACAAAAATGTCAGTACGACAGAACATCATTGTTCACTTCACATATCTTCATTTCGTTTTCGATTGCAAGTAGATAGGGACCGCGTAAATCATCTCCGATATGGTCAATTGAACAGGGGAACTGTATTTGAATATGCTGGAAACTATTCTTGATCCTCTAAGTATTCACCGAAATCGTCGAAGTGAATCCTAATGAATTCGATATGGTTATTATTATTCCAACAAGATGGAACACCACCAAATTACTCCAGACAAGTAAAAACTATTTGGATAATACTTTCCATGGTCGCTGGACTGGCCATTGAGGTCCTACGGAATGGCCAGCACACTTTCAACTTTATTGTGGGGCTATTTGAAGCAAAAGGTGTACGAAACTGAACCTGCCCAAATATTGAATATACGTCAGAAAATAATTAATAATGGTAGAAATTTTGACGATGCTGTGTAATATTGGATAGACTGTTCTCATGCCAAGACGTTTGAGGCAACCAGTTCGAGCATCTTTTGAACTGATCTCAGCTTATATCCAAAAACAATGAAGTTAAACGTGGATTTATTCAGGCAATTTATCAAATCTTCCACCATTTTTAGTTGGTGAAGATATTGACTTCATATTCTAGGGTTGTAAATTATTCGCCAGGCGCTTCAAAATGATGTATCACAAGACCCCCTTTCCATTTACTTTTTTCTCAGGTGGCGCCCAGCTGCCATCTTGAGATTTTTATCTGTTAATTATACTCCAAAATATACTATTTATGCATCAATTTCATCATCCTAAGTTTGAATTCTTTGTGTCAACCCGTTCAAAAAATGAAAAGGGAGAGGACATTACAGAAAATCACTGTATGTTCTATGTTTGTAAAGCTTTCCTCAGTAATTACTACATTAGCGTGATAGTGACTTCATATCCATCCTATATACATTGTTTATAGCTATTTACATGTTTATATTCATGTACTCGCTTTGTCAATAGAAATTTAGTTTTTTCCGACAATAAAGCATATTGATTGATAGATCATCCAACAAATATCATTGAAATATCTACAACTGTGGCAACACAATATTCGTGTAAGAGCAAATCGAGATGCGGCAGTTTACTATGTAATCACCTGGCCGACAACCCAATCCGACCAAAAGCACGAAAGTGACCACAGCGCACTCGATACGGTCGACATTAAAGTTTACATGACAGAACATGACGCCGAGGGTAATTACTCCATAACCGCATCGCGCTTAGTGTAAAATATACAGTGTAACGTGTTAGTAGGCGTTGGTTGTCCCGTCGGTTCGGCAAAGTGCAGTGTTTAGTAATGCGGCATCGGCTAATTTAATGTTGATAGAGTGCGCGATGTACCGCGAGGGCCTGCTAATGAGCAGATAGGTGGTTGGGGCTGCCGCAGACCGCCACAAACGCCGCTTTACCGGACACCGAGTCCGGGCGGGGTGGGGTTTGGCACCCCCGAGGGGGTGGCGCTCGCAGGTGCCGCTACAGCGGGAAATTAATTGTTGCGATGGACTGGGGTCAGAAGTGGGATTAGGTGGCCGTTTAGTGGGACTCAGCAGCGATGTTTTCGGGGTAGTTATTCTGAGTCTTGGACGATCCAGAACCGTATGGGGCCGTTCATAAAATACGTCACACTAAAATCAGCTTTTTTTGACCCCCTCCCCCCCCATTGTCACGCTGTGTCACACTTTCTGTGACCCCCCTAGAAATATTACGTCACACAAACTGAGACCCCCCCCTGCTGAGTATGATAAATTCTAAATGATAGTACACAAATTCTAAAAATTGAAAATATTTATTTAATTATTATAATAAAATTTAAATAAATTAATAAATATCTTTCATAACGGACATGTAAATAATAAATAATATTATATGTTGGTTGGCCTTTGGTTTCAAGATATTCATAAACAATTTCAATATAGATGGTCACAAATAATATACATATTTTATATAATCAGATGATTCAATGCTCAATAACACAATGAAATAGTAAAAAATCGCTTTATTTTGTTTCAGTTGTATAGGCAAAGATGGAGTCACTATAGATTTGATTAAAAAAATCTGACGAGTTCAGGAATTCGTTGGAAGATGTTGCACATGTAGATTTCTACCAAAATCTACTGAAGATATCTTTTATACCATAATTTTTCAATTTTCGTCAGAAATCCACTTACTGAAAAAGTAGATTTCTACCAAAAGTGGTCACGCTGGCTTCTAGCACTCATGTCAGAAAATAATAAACGGCGAACGTCACGTTGCCGTATACCCCCCGTCCCCCCTTGTCACACTCAGCCAGACCCCTCCCCCCCCCTTGTATGCGAACGTATTTTATGAACGGCCCCTATTGAGTCTTCGGTAAACTCAAAAAAACTAATATTTCAGTATCAGAGTATGCTTCTATTCATTCTTCGGTCCTCATTTTATATAATTCGAAAATAATTCAACACATGCGAGTTCTTTAGAATTCGTGATTCCGAACTGAATTGATCCATTGACAATCCCAGTTATACTTAAACTCTCAACCAATTATGGTATGAACGTTCTAGGAATGCATTCTTTTCAAGAGGGAAAATGCAGAATATTCTCTCCGAGGTTATTTTCAGGAAATCATAGAAAAGCAGGATTTCAAACAGAATTAAATATATGTATAATGTTTACTGGCGAACATTTCCTGAATAAGAAAAAAGTAAAAATAACAGTGATTTATCTAATCATGAAACTTCAGTCGTCTTGTCGACATGACAGGAATTACTCACCAGGCCAACTCCAAAAGCACTTAAAATCTCAAATTTGTCAATATGCATTGACAATTGCGTAAAACCAACTCAAATCGAAGCAGCGTTTAGGTGTGTGAACTTTGAATAGGAATTTCACAAACATGCCTTTTTGTTTGTAACTACAAGGTGCACATGTCGTAGTAATTGGTGAAAAGGCAAAACATGCAAGGATATAGTTTATCGAAGTTTTTCATTTCACAACAGTGCTCCATTTTTGTAATGCGGTCGTATATATTAACATGTACTCTTTCAACCTTCTTTCAATGGATATGAATAATATGTTCAATCTCTTAGTTTGAGGGTATTTCAAGTCTATGTGTTCCCCTAAATGGTCCGATATAATGGATACTTTTCGGGAGAACATTTGGGATTTTGAGACAAAAGTGATTAATCGAAAAGTTAGCAGACTCACCTATATATTTTTTTTGACTGATATCAATCTTTATTGACACTAACAAAGTTACCATTACAATTCATGCATTAAAAATAGGATATCGATCATGAATCAATCCAATGCTAGATGGAAAAAGAGATGTGTTACTGGATCAACTCCTTTTACAAGTTTCTTTTCTTGATCAGTTTCAATAAAACAACACAGGAAAACTAGGATTTTCAATTTCTTCAGTAGAACGCCCAGAAAACCAAATGATATAAACAACCAATAGCATGCTTCAGTCATACTGGTAATCAACTCAATAGCAACACCTACCTACTACGCCAAACCAACAGCTGAAATCTTAGTTCTCGTCGATCTGAACATAGTCGTGCATCTCCACGGCCTTATTCGTCGTGAGGTACTTGAATGAGGGTAAGGGCGCGAAAGAACCATGTACTAAAATGGTAAAATCAGACCTCGAGAAGACGGTGGGAGTTCCATTTATTCCAAACAAGGGTGTTGTTTCAGTTTATGCAATATGCGTTGGAGTGTTGTCCTCCATCATCTTTGGAAAGCAGGAAAAACAGTGGATGAAGGAAATATGAAAATATTGCAGGGTTTTTGGCTATAATATTTGTTCAGTCAGAGTGGCGGGAAAATCGAGCAACGTCGAAGCTTACGAAACTGCCAATCATGTATGATATTTGAAACATTAATCGTTGAAGACTTCAGAGGAATAAAAGTTTCATATTCGAAAATGAGCAAGATCACCTATTTGCTTCTCAATCAATTCCAATAAAACTGGGAGGTATCAAGATTTTATATGACACATTAAAAGAAATAACCTGAAAGAGCACAATCCAAAGTATTAACAAAAAATTTGAATACCCCAGTTCACCTTATCACGTATCTCAAATTCAATTTTCGCTGCCAATTCAATGAAAATCGATCTCGCATTGAGTACTCAACATGTCTGTTTATTAATTAAAAACAAAATGCAACTACACAGGAACAATATTATAAAGATCATGCCCAAAATATTACACTGTTAAGAATCCCATTAGATAAAACTTTCTCATTAGTAATAAAATAAATCCATAAGAGAGCCGCGCGCGGCCTCTGGTGTGAGGGTGTTCGTGTGACCGTTTTCGCCTCTCTCCGCCAATATCTCTTATCCAAATCCGAAAGGTCGCGCCCGTACCTCCTCACCTCTTGCCCTTGGTCTTCTTCCATTTTCCATAGAAACCGGTGATCGACTCGATGGCGATACCTACCGACTGCGCCAAACCGACGTAGCTGAAGTCCTTGTTCTCGCCATTGGACAAGACGTTTTGGTTGCCGATCAGCAGTGTGACGACGTTGGAAGCTCCTTTTTGCTGCTCTGCTAGAAAGTGGCAGCACTCGATGATCTGGATGTAGTCGTGCATTTCTTTGTCTTTTTTCTTGGGGTACTTGATGAAGGGGATGGGGGCCCGCTCTTGGGGTCGCTGGGCGCGGAAGAAGCGGTTCCCACGATGGAATTGTGACTCTAGCCAGCGGATGGCGTCTCTGGCTTCGATTTGCTCTCGCTTCAGGTCGTCCAAAGCCGATACGACTAAAAAAATATGAAACGTTTACTAAGGAGTGGAATTATGACTCCTCGTAAACCAAAAAAATTGCAAGTGAGAAAAATAGTTTGTAGTAATATATGCTGCTAAATTCAATGGCTCATTCCTTGGCCAATTCTGAGAATATTTCGTCCAATGATGATTTCTTAAAAACCCTTCGTTTCGAAGATACAGGGAAGACAAATAAGTCGAAAACATAAATGGAAACGATGGTATGGGGTACGGCAATCAGTTTATAAGTACAAAAAATTGGATTACTTGCAAAATCAGCTAATTGTTGGGTGCGGCACTCATTGGAGATTGAGCAAATATACATGTACTTTGTAATAATAAAATGCTGTTCCTCTCGCAAAATTTGATCACCATGTTATTAAAATCTTTCGAAGCTTTCTAGCCTAAGGTAACCTAGGACCTTGTATAAGAAAAAAATTATTTTTTTCATTGCATTATGGTTTGCCAGGAAATGCACAAAAACCCAGAACTTCGAATGAAACTGTAGATTTCTCTTGGCCAATCGAGAAAAAATTTCTATTCTCGAAAATATTATTGCTATTCAGACGACTGTCTGAACATAATTTTTCACTGAATATAGAGCTACTATAACGTGTTATACGGAATCTCGAAAATCTTAATAAGGGGGAATTTTCAAGCTTCAACCTTCAAGTATACCGTTTACTTCAAAAAATTATACTATGTGTGTTGCATTCCACATTTGATTTTATTGCTATATAAAATTAGTTTTTCTTATAATATTCAATGTACTATGAACCAAAATCGAGGAAGAAAATATTTTCAATTTATAGTAAATTGTAGGTTTTCTGTCACTGAAAAATTTGAAAATTATATCAGAGTGATTTATTCAAAACCACAGTATTTGATATCTGTTTGGGTTACTGCATCAAAATCAAAAATAAAACCACTGAAATATTCACAGAACAAAACTATAAAATGTGTTTACAAATTACCACTTTGAGAATCAACAAGTTATATAAATCCAAAATATTGTGGACATCAATTCATTATTCATTTGAAAACGATACAATTCAACAGCAATGCAGAAAAAAATCGTCATCCTTCACCAGAATATATATTTCCAGGACACTTCTACCTCATTTCAACATTGAAAAAATATTACAAAGCTTCTTCATTTTCTGGGGGCAGATGAACCAAAAAATGGAATCCGTGACATATCAACCCTCTCAAAAAATTATATTTATTGTTTTTCCTATGCGATAAGAATTTGTATGTTATATTTTGTTTATGTTGAGTGGTATGGGTTTCTTCTTCCATTTTCTATATTATCAACTCTATTGAAACGGGTTGGAAGTTTTCGGGTGATGATTTTGTTATGTGCATGAACATTTATGTTTAATAAGATAAATTTATTCATTTCTCAAAATTTCCTATACAATCTCGAAATCATCCAAAGAAAATTTTTGAAAATAATATATGATCAAAATTATATGTGTTCATCGAATTTCCTTTATGAGAAATATATATATGAAAAATTTGATGTTGCATAATTATTTGTTTACAGAATACTGATTCACCTTTTCAAGAATGAAAAAAGTGTAAATTTTAACAATCATTCATATGATACAATAAAAAAAATAATTTTTACGAATATGAAACAAATA
The DNA here is from genome assembly GCA_032362365.1 of Zygogramma bicolorata. Taxonomy (NCBI): domain Eukaryota; kingdom Metazoa; phylum Arthropoda; class Insecta; order Coleoptera; family Chrysomelidae; genus Zygogramma; species Zygogramma bicolorata. The sequence goes on from JAVJAQ010005841.1 coordinate 86,892, forward strand.
AAAATATGAGTACAAAACATTACACATATGTAATGGAAAAAATATTTTATATACTACCAGATGAAATCAAGGAAACAAAATCACGATACTCGTATACATTCAAAATTAAAAATTGGTTATTTGAACGAGATCAATATTGTACTGAAACATTATTGTAATTACTGCCTGGTTCTCTTTAGGAAAAATATTGTTCGAAAATCACTCAGTATATCCAACTGACTACATAAGTTTCTAAAACTTTGTCCTGTCATTGTTGACATGGTTTGTCAAATTTGAACATCGATAATTGTAGATTTGTCTGTGTAATTCTATATCTGATAAAATTGAGTTGGATGAATTGAAATTGATGAACCTCAATTAATTTGCGACTGATTTCATATAAATTAGTTAAATATTGGTGTTTGGTTACTTTTTAGTTCCTTTTTTCTGACATCGTGACTATCAGAATCTCTTGAATAAATATTGTTATTGGGACACATTCGCGTTTGGCTAACCCATCATCCTATCACAGTACAATATATTATCCGTAATTCAGTGAATATATAAAGTTCTATATCTGTATAAATTATCGAAATAATAGTATTCCTCAATTATATTCTTTTGTTGGAATTGTTATAGTCTCACAAGTTTTACACTTCGTGAGCTTTTTTTAAGTTTAGCCAAACAACTGTATATTATTTATGAATGTACATTGTAATTTATAATTATTTTTGAATAAAAGTTATTATCATTATTATTATTGAGTTACATATAATCATGTCCAATCAATCTCAACGACGACTCCGTTCTCTAAAGACGACAATACCAATCACACTCACCAGCCGTCGGTACCAGCACGATGAACTTCCTCGAGTGCACCAGGTGCTTGACGATGTACGTGTGCTTGATGAGGGCGTCCGCGTCGAGCACCAGGTACGGCGACAGAGCCGCCTTGCCTCCGACGCGGCTCTCCAACGCCCTCACCTCGGCCGCCAACCACAGCTGACCCATGTGCTTCATCTTCGTCAGCTGACCGCCGCCGTGGCCTCCTTTCGTCGGGGAATCGTCGTCGCCGTTCGCAATGCCGATGAAGGGGCCGTTTTCGCTTTCCTGGAGCTCCTGCGACACGAGAAAGTGGATTTTTTTCAATAATTTATATGTCCAATCGTAATTCAACTCAATGCTACATATGTACAAAATATATGTATACCCTTTCCTTAATAAGTATATTTAGGTATTGATTTTAATCTTTTTTTCAATAACAATTATAACATTACAATAAAAAATATATATGTATTTATTTAACTGTTTTACAGGTTTACAGCATGTCAATGACAATCCTATTCATATAGAAATAGAGGTAATATGAATATATAAAGATACAAATTTCTCTTTTACATTATTTCACTGAGTTCAAGGGCGGTCATAAGGGGGGGGGCATGGCCCCCCCTCAAAGGTGGCAATGCACTTAGAATAAATTCTGGAATACTATACTATTGTGACACCTTAAATGGCCTGAATCGATATCCGACGTCCAGTCCAGGTCAAAAGGGTACCTACGTCCTTTTTTCAAATATTGTCCCATTTTCTCGTCAGCTATCACTCGCTGTCGGCTGTAGGTTGTTAGAAGTTATATAGTTTTGTGTATTGTGATAAGACCATCTACAAAAATATAGCTGGATTGCGTTTTCGGACCCCCCAGAATCAAGATATACGACCGCCCTTGACTGAGTCAATGATAAAATAGAATAAACAGGCACATTATATGTGATATAGTTATACAATATACTTATAAGACAAAAATGACAACAATAGAATGTGACTAAATTGATATTTTATGACTCAAATATTCTTCTAGACTATAAAAACACCAATTTATGAGTAACTTTTTGACAACACACTTGAATTTTGTTATATTCAATGAACGCATTGCTGAATTCAACTTGTTACATAATTCGAAACTCATCGAGTTGGATTTAGGTAACCGTAAACGTGGCAACGATATTTGGTCTGCATTTCATAGTTTCACAGTTATGAACATCGGCCCTAATCAATATTCTCAATTTAATGAATAGCTCTCGACAAAGCTCTCTGAAACCTACTCCAGCTAATAGGCGGATGGCTTTTTTTTGAGATCTGAAAATTTTTACTGCATAGTTTGAGTTACCCCTTGAAATATTACCCTAATACGAGAAGGAAATAGACCGAAATATATATTTCTCAACACTTCAGGACTGACCGACCACACATCGCAGTCTTCTAGTGAGAAATAATATAGAAATACTTTTATATATATTTTCTATAGGGATATGCCAATTAAGGGAATCATCGATTGTGATACCAAGTAGTTTGCAATGTGTGCCTGAACTGTAATCTTTGTGACTTGAAATTGGTAGTTTCTGAGTCTTCTCAGCATTGAGCTTCATGAAATCAGCAGAAAACCAATTTTTTGCATCATTAATTGACTTTTCGGTCATTACAAGAGTGAAGGAAGATGCCCAGAAGTGTTCATAAATGAGATATCATCAGCAAAGAGAATAGTGGCAATATCATTGGGAGTATTCGGCATAAATCGGTTATGTATATAATAAACAATAATGGTCCCAAGACTGAACCATGAGGAACATCGTGGGCCATGTCCCTGAGATTCTGAGTTCAGAGGAAAGCTGATTTATTTTAGCTGTTTTGTGTTCGTGAGGTAGGATAACAGTAGTTTCAGAGGAATACCCCTGATACCATTGCACTCCAGCTTACGTATCAAAACGTTGTGAGAAACACAGTCGAATGCCTTGGATGAATCACACATGGTGATTATTGCATGCTTCTTATTTTCAAGGCCGTCGACAATATCTGCAACGATCTTGAGTAAACAAAATACCGAAAAAAGAGAGAATCTATTAAATTTTAATTTCTTATTTGGAGAAAAAAAAAGTTATTTTGATTTCAAATTCTTTGATATTTCTACAATTTTTTATATCTTCGGATATTTCATCAAATTTTCAAATTACTTCATGAGGGAACCATTTCCGGCCAATAAAAGAGTTCGCGGAATCAAGGTGGAACAAGTTATTTTGTCTTGTAAGGTAACTATGAATTCCTGAATTTCTGATTAATATAAAATTAGATTTCATTATATTATTGATAATAAGATATGATACTTTGAGAGTATCCATTGCGTGAAGCTCCTCGAAAGAAAATGTGTTCGTGATTGAATGAAGTTGATATGTTGGAGTGTCAAATGGTAGACGATACAGTTATTTCGAAGGTTTCCTGTAAAGAGCGAATATTTTATTAAATTCATTTTTAGAACGTGCTCCCCATATATTAATAAAATATTTAATTCTATTGAGAAAATGTTAAAATTGAAATATATTGGCTATTTTGGGATTTCATTTGAAACATCTTCTTAGGGTACACCATTGATGGAAGTTATTTTTTGAATTAGATTTTCAATATGTTTCTCCCACCTCTACTTATCATCAATCCAAATGCCAAGATATTTATTTCATCAAAGACGTTTGTTTCCATTGTTAATTTTTATATTTGAGTTTTTGTTTTTTGAAAATCATATATTCAATTTTCTTAGAAATTGGAATAAGACCATTTTTGAAATTTTAGCAAGTCCTCTTTTATAGCATTTTCTTTGGCAGATGATAACATCATTTCACTCCGGGAAAGATATCGACATTTTAGAAAATTCATAAAACGTGATATTGACTGTATTGAAAAATGGACGTGTAGTATTAACCTAACCGTCAATTCGAAAAAAACTTTTTTATGGTTTTTAAACAAAAAAACATGAAGAATATAAATCAAAACTTAAGATAGATAATAAACCAATAGCTGAAGTTACTAATCATAAATATTTAGGTATATTAGTTGACACAGAATTAAATTTCAAAAATCATATTGACAATCAAAAAAATCTATTGTTCCATTTCTGGGGGTAATTAGAAGAATTCACATTTTGAATAAAAACGTTTAGATTCTAATACATAATGCTTTCATAGTTTCTCATATCAGATACCTCATTACAGTTTGGTCTTCATGCTCTAAAAAACAGAAAAATATAATATCGCTTAATGAACAAAGCAATAAAGGCTATATTCAGAAAACCGTAGGGTACTCCTTCTGCAGATTCATTTAAAGTTACAGACAATATGACCTTGGATTATCTAATTAATTATGAGAAATCTAAGTATATATATATATATATATATATATATATATATGCAAGATGAATTTTTCTGGGTTTTTTATCCGTTAGGTATCTTTTGATTTGTTCGACGTTTCGAATTCCATTTTGAGTTCATTCTCAAGAACTGTGAGACGAATATCTGTCCATACCGTCCTGGTCAATCACTCCCCTTACGAAGCAACCAAGCAAGAGCAAGCAAAGACTTCAATTGTCTGTTCTTTACGGAAACTGGTATTTATAATGACTCTCCTCAGTCATTATCCGACTTGGTCCGATATTAAGGCTGCATCCTGCCCACCCAGGTATTATGTAGAAATTGATGTTTTCACGGATCTTCGATATGCAAGATGAATTTTTCTGGGTTTTTTATCCGTTAGGTATCTTTTGATTTGTTCGACGTTTCGAATTCCATTTTGAATTCATTCTCAAGAACTGTGAGACGAATATCTGTCCATACCGTCCTGGTCAATCACTCCCCTTACGAAGCAACCAAGCAAGAGCAAGCAAGACTTCAATTGTCTGTTCTCCACGGAAACTGGTATTTATAATGACTCTCCTCAGTCATTATCCGACTTGGTCCGATATTAAGGCTGCATCCTGCCCATCCAGGTATTATGTAGAAATTGATGTTTTCACGGATCTTCGATATGTAAGATGAATTTTTCTGGGTTTTTTATCCGTTAGGTATCTTTTGATTTGTTCGACGTTTCGAATTCCATTTTGAATTCATTCTCAAGAACTGTGAGACGAATATCTGTCCAGGACCAGGACGGTATGGACAGATATTCGTCTCACAGTTCTTGAGAATGAATTCAAAATGGAATTCGAAACGTCGAACAAATCAAAAGATACCTAACGGATAAAAAACCCAGAAAAATTCATCTTGCATATCGAAGATCCGTGAAAACATCAATTTCTACATAATACCTGGGTGGGCAGGATGCAGCCTTAATATCGGACCAAGTCGGATAATGACTGAGGAGAGTCATTATAAATACCAGTTTCCGTGGAGAACAGACAATTGAAGTCTTTGCTTGCTCTTGCTTGGTTGCTTCGTAAGGGGAGTGATTGACCAGGACGGTATGGACAGATATTCGTCTCACAGTTCTTGAGAATGAATTCAAAATGGAATTCGAAACGTCGAACAAATCAAAAGATACCTAACGGATAAAAAACCCAGAAAAATTCATCTTGCATATCGAAGATCCGTGAAAACATCAATTTCTACATATATATATGTATATATATATATATATATATATATATATATATATATATATACTAGCTGACCCGGCCACGCGTTGCTAAAGTTTTTTTGTTTTTGTTATATTACATTATAGTAACCAATTTAAGAGGAACAATAAGAGAACATCAGTCACGGAGTCCACTATGCTTTTTCACACAGATGGTATTTGTAAAAAAATATGGTGATCTCCTTATTTGACTTTCTACTACTATAACCCTTTAGTACAATGAAATTATTTACGAACAAAGACGAAAATGTTGATGTTGGTATACAAATTCACTGGATTGAGATTTGAAGGGGAAGTACGTTGAACACAATTAATTAAAATGTTCTTACACTTGATATTAAGCAGAAATCAATAGGTTAAAAATTTATCAGATTTATTATTTCCATTTAATTTTATAACAAATATAAGTATATTACAGTATAATACAGTAAATAACATGTGACGCTTAAACTCATGAATGAGGTAGGCAAGGCAGACAGTCTTAAACTTTTAAACATTAATATCTATTTTTTTGAATTATAAATACTATCAATTTCAATTTAATTTAACACCAATCGGTGCACAATGTTTTTGGTTAACCTGTCTTTAGCTAACACAAATAGATTCGACGGTTTCCCAACACGTGAACACGCAACATATAGTTGCCCATGAGAAAAACATGGATTTTCCAAATCTAAACCATTTGTGGTTGTGCATGACCTTCTGCTGTCCTGATTCTTTGAGCTGGATTTCTTGATTCAATTTGTTCTGCCAACTGATGGGCTCAGCAGCGCCATCTATTGATTACTTACTCAACCCAGTCGAAAGGTATCGACATCTTGATTCAATTTGTTCTGACAACTGATGGGCTCAGAAGCGCCATCTATTGATTACTTACTCAACCCAGTCGAAAGGTATCGACATCTGTTAGAATCATTTGGAGTTAACAGATAATTGTGACTGTCAAATAATAACAGACAAATAATTAGCAATAAATTAAAATTGCGACTATAATTTGAGATTTAAACTATCCTATCTCTCAAGTTGGATCGAACTGCACATGGTGTGCGAATTTTATTATAATCGGTTGAGTGGTTTAGGAGTCCATTGAGGTCAAACATTGTGACACGAGATTTATATATATTAAGATATATATATATATCCATTTGATGATATGGTGAACATCATTATGCAAGCAAATATTTTTCAAGATCTTTAGAAGTAATATGAATCGATTTGGATGATTTTAATTTTTATATGTTATATGATATATTTTATTCCATAGCATGCACACAGAACCGTCACTTTTGAATGACAATTGTCAATTAACAAATAGCTTTACTGAGTAATTTCTCAACAATTTAAAAAAAAAAATTGAAAAATAGACTAGTTGATTTCATCAATAAAACATATCAATTCGATATGAATCAATTTGGTTTTCAGGAAAATAGTGGAACACAAGCAGCAGTTTTAGAAGTTATCGACTTTATTCAAGAAAAACTTGATAAAGGTAATCATGTGGTAGCTGTTTTCGTGGACCTCAAAAAGGCCTTCGATACGTTTGACCACTCAATACTTATCAAGAACCTATTGGTATTAGAGGTATTGTGAATGACCTTTTGAAATCATATTTTGAGCAAAGAACTGTAAGGACCTACACTAATAACGTGGAAACTGACAGTTTGAATATTAACAAAGGAGTTCCCCAGGGGTCGGTTTTAGGTCCCATTTTATACTTATTATGTTAACAAAATCTGTCCCAAATCAATTTATCTTGTCATTATACCACATACGCGGATGATACAGTGCTTTTATTTGCAAATAAAAACCCTTTGATTTTAGAAAAAAAAGATAAACGAGGACTTACTAAAATTTGAAAAATGGCTTTATTCCAATCTCCTCTCTGTTAATTCCAAGAAAACTGAATATATGATTTTTCAACAAAAAAATTAACAAAATATTAATTTGAATATAAAAATAAAAGATGAGCAATTGAAACAAACATCTTTGAAGAAATATCTTGGCATTTGGATTGATGATAAATTGAAGTGGGATATACATATTGAAAATCTAATAAAAAAATATCTTCCATCAATGGTGCCTCAAGAAGATGTCCCAAATTGAATCCCAAAATAGCAAATATATTTTTATATTGACATATTCTCAGTGGAATCAAATATTTAATCAATATATGGGGATCTTGTTATAAAAATAATTTGAATAAAATTTCCGCTATATACAGGAAAGCTCTGAAAGTACTGTATCGTCTACCATTTGACACTCCAACACATCAACTTTACTCAATTACAAACACATTTTCTTTGGATGAGCATTATGAAATGGATACTCTGAAAGTATCATATCTTATTAAGTACTAATAATATGATGAAATCTAATTTAATATTAATCAGAAATTCATAATCACCTTGCGAGACAACATAACTTGTTCCACCTTGATTCCGCAAACTCTGTAATTGGACGGAAAAGGTTCACTCATGAAGCACTCTCAAAATTCAATGATATACCCGAAGATATGAAAAATTGTAGAAATATCAATGAATTTAAAATCAAAATAAAAAAATATTTTCTCCAAATGAGAAAATAAAATTCGATGGATTCTTTCTTTGTTTCTATATTCTGTTTTATTTTTCTGTTTGTTGTTTCTTTGTAATTCTGAAAAAAAAAATTTATTCAATGAAATATGTAATCAATATAAAGTTCATGATCAGTCTCATACCAGTTTGAAACTGTTTGACTGTTCATGATATTTCTTTATAGAAACTCAGTTATAATTTAAACATACCCTATTATGATTTTATAATTGTTATTAAAAAAAAATTGCAACATTATTACCTAAAAATGATATTTAAGAAAAGGGTATATATACATTTTGTATTTATGTAGCATTGAATGAATTACGAATAAATACTTTACTCTTGAACAAATTGCGGCAGCATCGAGAGAGCTGGCAAAGAATAACAGGCGCCAAATTTAAAATTCAATGTGAACGTTCCAATGCATTTCCATCAATGGATTGGTACCCGTGCGTTAATTTCATGTCGTCATCGATGACTTGCAACAGTTCTCAAATTGTCTTCATTACAGCGTATCAATAACAAAAATACCCGATTTCCGTTAGGAGAGAAATCCCCATTGTACACCGCCAACTAGATTCAATCTGAAACGAGAAGAAATATCCCCCGCTGCCGCAAATCTCACCTCCGCCGGAATCGAACCGCGAGAGAGGGGATTTAACCGACACGCGAAATTGACGTAATTAACGCGAGAAAATTGCCGCCGGCCTCATTTGCATCTATATGGAGTTGTCTCCTTTTCGCGCCTCGAAAGTATTCCCGGATTTCATTTCATCTAGAGCCCGTGGGAAACTGCCCGTCCACCTAATTTCGAATTCGGGACTGATTCTCTCGCGCGAAAAAAATTCATCGAGTGTCTCGATTCGTTATTGAAATTTCTACCAAACGAGTGATCAGGGTAATATTGTGAGAAAGAAGACAAAGATAAAATAGTTATTTCTAACCTACTTTCAGGTTGAAAAGTGAACAAGAAATGAATATTGGCAGGTTCAATTTCAATATATTTTTTTCTACTCCCACCCGTGAATATGCTCATTTCTTTTTAGTTTACTAAATACTAAACGGCGATTACCTAAACGAAAGAATACAACAAGTTAATATTGATGACACATTTAGTGATCCAAATATTTTTAAATATGGTGTACCACAGGGTGCAATTTTAGGTCCCTTGTTATTCAATATTTATCTAAACGATCTTTTTTTACTCAAATCCAAAGGAAAAATTCATACGTTCGCGGATGACACTGTTATATTTTACACTGCTTAAAGTTGGACAGAGTTGAAAAAATAGTACAAGAAGATTTTAAAAATGTTAAAAAATGGTTCGATAACAATTTATTAACAATAAATTTCGATAAAACAAAATATCTTCCTTTTTCTTCTTACGAAAATTCACTACAAAAAAAGGGGCCCTATTAAAATTACTAATACTGTACAAATCATGGATAGTGACTGTATCAAATACCTTGGCATAATGATAGAAAGACATCTGAAATGGATCAGCAAATATATTTTATAGTAAAAAAACTTCGAATTCTTCTTCCCAAATTTCGACAATTGAAAGGATTTTTAACAATACCACAACTTGAAATTCAATATTTTGCCGTAATACAATCCCAAATAAGTAATGGAATATTAGGCTGGGGCGGGATGTCTGAAATATATAAACATGAACTGGAAATAATACAAAAAAGATTTTTGAAAATAATTTACAATAAGGACTGGAAATATTCAACTGAATTATTATTCAAAGAAAACGAAAAAATGGATATAAATCAATTATATATTTATAGAATGATGATTTACATTCATAAAAATAAAAAAAATATAAATTATAATGAACATAAATATGAAACTCGAAATGAAACTGTAATGACACCTAAAAAGAAAATTAAAAAGAAAATTGCACAAAGAAACTACAAGTTTAAGATACCATACCTTTATGACAAAATACCACATGAAATCAAAAAAATTAAATCATTATCATCATTTAAACAAAAAAGTAAAATATGGATTATCAAGACCTCTCGAATTTATTTTGACACATTTTTGAATAATTTATGAAATTGGTTTCTTTAAATTGATGATTATCTAGGTATGTAACTTCATATGTATGGATTGTAAATTGTTATTACCTTCAGTTAACCTTTCAACAAGTTCTCTTCGTAAGGTTTGTTTTTCAGTTTATTCATAAAAATGTATATTCATGAAATTTTCGAATTGTAATTATTATTATTTATTCATGGATAAACTTATTATTATTATTGTTATGTCATATCGACACAAGGTAGGATATGATTTCCACCAATCACAGAGAACAAAATACCTACTTGGTTACCAAGGACAACCTTGTAGAAACGTCACATATCTGATCTGTCTACCTAATTATAAAAATCTTTCAAGAAAATATTTTTTTAAATTCAATGATTTTAGAGAATTATCTTTAGAAGAAACAAAAATGATCGCAAAAATGGATGATAACAATAATTCAAATATCTCGATTTTCCCGTCGTATTTAGGTATTCTATCTTCAAAATCACGGCTTCCTTTGAGAAATCTAAAACTTCGTTTCTGAAAATCTGTCATCAATTTCATTGTGATTATCAGTGTTTTCTGTAACAGATTATTCCACAAAAATGAGTGTTTCTAATGATGAATATATTAACGGCACTCCACTAATACTTAATCAACTGAATTTGCATGTCCAAATGGATTCGTACACCCTCTGAGACAGTCCATTTTATAGTCATTGGTTCGAGTCTCACCACAACCGATTTTTTTTTACTTCTTTTGAACGATTGAAATATTATAACTTTTTTTTTTGAATTTCCGGACGATTTCGACGGCAAGAAATAAATGTTGAATTTGAAAAAGTTTCTTTCCTTTTAGTTTTTCATGAATATCGCAAAAATACACCATATCTAAAATTGATAATAATAAGTATAATAATAAAAATTTATTCACAATAAATTTCAATATTACAATTTTAAAATAAATAATATGTGAATAAATATTTAAACCTTACGAAGTTATTGCACTTGTTGTAAGGATTAGATATTTTATTGAATAATTATTATGGATTAAAAATAAATGATTCAATAATATAATAACATTTGAACAATAAATGAAAATGACAGAATAATCAGCACACTGGCAGTCACATGGAAAATTTCAATTCTAAAAGATTCTGAAAAAATAATCTGGGAGTTTCAAGAATCCATTTTTTCACCAGTTTTTCATAAGAATATTTTGACTTTGTTACTTTAATCGAATTTGGTGATTTATCGTAAATAAATGATGCTAAATATAAAAAGTTTGTGATTTGGCTTTGAAAATTTTATTTTTAGCAGTAATTAGCAGTTTTTATTTCGTGTATTATATAAATGTTTATTATACTCACAGCAGTTTTTATGAGAAAATATGTAAGTTATTATATTAAGACAAAATAATTGTCTGATATCCATTTTTTCACTTTCACAAAATAATTTATTGGAGGAATATCGAACATTTTTACCATACATGATTTTTAAGAACCATTTTTGTATATTTTCCAAATTTTTCAGATAATTCTGATTAACTCCCCCCCCATGACAGTATACCATAATTTATTTGAGATTGAAATAAAGAAAACTAAATCATATCCATGTGTTTTTTACTAAGAATATTATGCAGAAATTTGAATTTTGGCAATAGAGGGCGTAATTTTTTTATTAAATAATCAATTTGGAAATTCCATTTTAAATGCCTGTCTATCATGATGCCTAAATATTTGATATGGTCGACTTCTTTTATATATGAGTCATTTATTTTAATAGGTACAAGATAAGGTAGATGATTTCTATAAGAAGTAAAGGGGAGATAATGTGATTTCTCGAAATTGAAAGTCAATAAGTTATTTTCGAACCAATTTTTTATATTTTCAAAGTCATTTTGTAGGAGTATTTCAAGAGATTGCCATGTATTTGATATATAGATTATAACAGTATCATCTGCAAAACTGTGTATGGAACCTCTTGTTTTCACATAAAAAATGTCATTCAGGAATATGTTAAATAACACAGGACCTAGAACTGTTCCTTGTGGAACTCCATAATTCAAATTTTTTTCTGAACTAATATAGTCACCTATCTTGACACATAGTTTTCGATTTTCTAGATAACTTTTTATCCATTTATAAGTCAATCCACGAAATCCAATTTTTTCTAATTTTTGTAGTAATAACTCATGACTCACTGAATCGAAAGCTTTAGCTAAATCTAGAAATAAACAAACAATTTGGAATTTTTCTTCTATGGCTTCATAAATTTGAGTTGTGAGATGGCATAATGCATGCTCAGTTGAGACGTTGCTGCGAAATCCAAACTGGTTTTCAGAAAGAATTTTTTTTTCAAGATATTCATCAATTCTGATTTCCAATATTTTTTCAAAAACTTTTGCTAATGTTGAAATCAATGATATTGGACGATAATTCTGTAATTCATTAATATCTCCTGCTTTGTATAATGGTTTTATCATCAATATGATACTTGAAAGAGAGTTCTGAAGTATTCATTTGTATTAATTATATCAAAAATTAATTGTATAACTCGAATGGATATTGGCCACACAACCAGATGACAATTTCCATCTATTTTTATTTAGATAGGTGCATAATTCATAAACAGATAGTATGTTACGACATTTAAATGAGTGTCTGCAGGATACTCTCCATCCTAATGGCATTTATATAGCGAGTGAACCCCCTCCCTGGATAAGAAAAGATGAATTATCTGACCTCTGGATACGCCCATCTGATTACCAATTGGGAATCTGCAGCATGCCAAGGACAAAACTGGCGCCCGAGGCTCAATTCACAAAGCGAATTGTAATTTACAAAAATCCACCCTTAAGCGCCACTTTCGTGCGCCCAGGAAATCCGTTACAACTTACCAATTCCTCCATGAGCGCCGCAGACTTCTTGCCGACGTCCTCGCCGCTCTCCTTGATCTTGCAAACGAACGCATTGCTGTCCTCATCGTACACGACCCCGGTATCAGAGTTGGCCGCGAGGAACTTGCCGAACGATATCAACTTGACGACCCTCACGACCGCCTCCTCCTTGGCGCTCAAACTCCTCTTGTTCGTGTAACTCCAATCGAGGGCGGCGTGCGCCTCCCTCAGAACGTCCACGTCTTTGAGTAAGATGTCCTCGGTCAACGGTATCCTTCCCTCTTTCCTGGTGATCATATTTTCTCATTGAAACAGTTGTTCATGCGAAAAAAAAGGTATTGCTTAACGTGCAAAGAATGATAGTCATTTCCCGCGAGTTTGGAGTTTTCAGCATGAGTAACGTGACGGTACAAGGCGCTTTCAAGCAGTCTGTCCCGCTGTCCCCAGCAAGACAGCCAGTCACGCTCACAGAACACAGAAATAAATTCAGAAATACAACAGCCGTTTTCCCGCGTGAATTATGGAAGCTTAGGGTCAACAAACACCGAAGGCGCTGATGACGGTTGATTTGTTCCAGTTGGGAGTGAATATACCGGATCGCTGACATCTTACGATGGTGTCAATAGACTCTGACGTCTATCTGACAGGAAACGCGTTTTTGAAATTTTGAATACCTTGGAGCATAACTTTCAAATTTATTTCATTGAAATAGTTTTCTGCGATGTTCTGAGCTATTTTGATTCAATAGTAGATGAAGACCATGTTTTCTAAAAAAATTGGCGGAAAAGTCATCATTTATTCCAAGATAAATCCAGTGATTTTCTATACTTGGATCAAGTGAGTCAAACCAAGAAACTATAGAAATCTGTTCGGAGTCGAATTTTCAACCCATACTTTGTGTTCAAAGTACATCTTTCTTCAGAATTCACGCTGTCAATATTGAAAAAGACTTACATAATGCTATTGTTTCTCTTAAAATTCCAGGTAGGTTACAGATATTAATATATCCTTTTGAACTGCGTCATATAATGTAAGTCGTCTAAGGTATGTGAAGCCATGAATTCTGAAGAAAACTGCTACTCGCACAAAAACGTGATGTAATTTTGTGGCAAGATGAAGTTTCGTTATTAGTTGTTCCGTATCGAACGATCTAAGTATGGAACATCCGTTATCAGCTCGTCGATAAAACAGTATTCTGCATTGAAACCATTAAAATCTTTACAAAATAAAACCCTTAAATGTATTTTTAAATTACCATTTCTAGAGCCAACAAGTAAACTATACAAACCGAGGAACCTTTTGAATATAGATTCTTTGTTCAAGTCAAGAATTTGTGTTTTTATCCATTTAACTAAGAGTAAATATAAATATTCAAATCTTTCCTACATAATATGTTCTGATAACCATAATCATCTAACTAGACAGTTAAATAATTTGAGAACCATACAAATAAAAAGGGATTTTGGAAAAAAGTCGTTGTACTTTTCTGGAATAAAAATTTATAACAGTATACCTACACACATAAAAAATATCAACTCTGTTGCGAAATTCAAAATAGAGATCAAAAGATATTTCACAGCTATCAATAATAATGACTAATTATCCACATTTTTTTTTTATTATGTATCGATAATGCTTGATACAACTGATTCATTTATACTATTTTATACCCATTCTTCCGTTTGTATATGTATATGCAACTGACATAATACTTTATTTTATTTGTTTGTTTCTTTATTTGTTCATATATATGTGTATTTTTTTGCTTTTTTTTAACTCCCTGTATAAACATGTATGTTTCTTGGGATCATTAAAGTTATTATTATTATTATTTGTTGTTTGTAGTTTTCTCTAATCGTAATTTTGTTGAATAGTTGGGGTCAACGAACGCCACAGGAATTGTGTATCTAAACTTGCTTCTGTGATTTGCGGTCCCGCTTTTGCAAACTGATAATTCAAAACGTATTTTGGCGCCCCGTACGTGAAGGCAGATGTTGTAATATTTTATGGCATGCTTATCAAGAAGAGCCTTAGTACTCTTAGCAGGTAGCACTATTTCAGACAAAGAATTTTGATTTATTAGTGTGGTACAACTGCAAAACAATTCTGAGAATATAAGCACATGTACTCGTATTCTGGACACAGAAGTCAGTCAGTATTACGCAGTGACTTGTAACACAATGATAATGCCTAAACCCGAGTGTACCTTTAATCAGTTTGCATCAAAAGTAATCATTTATGAAACAAAAAAAAATATCTCACCGCATTGAAAAGTGTCGTAGTGATTTTAGTGTTAGACATGGTTGTGCTAGTAATATAGAAAATGAACAAAATATGGATGGATAAGTGAAAAAACACAGTCAAGTGTCGCAGTAATAAAAACTTTTTCTTATCTAAAAACAAGACCCGGTATTCTGATATAAGTTTGTTCAGACGACAAATACAAAAATACCTACGACTTAGAAATCACGTATTTTACATTCAAAATTTCTATTTTTGTACAATTAAATAAGTGAAGATAGCTGTCATTGCTTGAAATTTGACATTGCATGGAAGACCAGATTCATTGTGTAATAATAATTACAACTGTAATACAATGAAGTCAATGTTTTATCAGGCAAGGATATGGAATTGAAGACATACTATAACTGTAACACAATGAAGTCATTTTGTTATCAGGTGAGGAAATGATATTGAAGATATACAATGTACCTCCCCCTTGTTCTATCAAGAACAGTTAAGATATAGCAGTTTTGTGTTATAGCCGTAGAAAAAAGTAAAAGGCGATTTTTCATGGTACATGGCGTTCTTGGCACGAGTTGCATACAATATTATTAAAATGTTCATGCAAAAATAAAACAAAACTGTATCGAACTGGTTCTTTGCTCTTACTAGTGCAAATAAATCATTAAAGCACCAGTGCAATCGCATTTTTTTTGCCCTCATTTATCATTCCGTCACCAGTCCTTCCAATAAATAAAGTAAAATTAAGATTTGATTATGCATAATCTTTATGAATATATTTATAACAAAGAAACGTTATTCGAAGTATAAGATATAATATAAAGAACAAAATAAGTAGTGATGCCTTGAGAAGTGAGTTGAATTTTTATCAGTATGCATTAGTTCTATCCCCAATAAACCATTTCCATTTGAAATTATTGGTCACAATAGCCTTGTGAAGGTTATTTGCCGATTTCGTCATCTATCATCACTATTAGGGAAGTTTAAAACCTTTAATATTCCGTTTGGAAATTTCACTTTTTTATGTACAATTGTTCCAGAGATAAGGGGTGGGGAGGCACTATAGAAGAACATGCTATCCAACTGTTCCAATACAGTGGGCGCTAAAATAATTGTAAATTAAGTAAGAATTTTGAAACATATCAGGGTTGTATTCTGAAACTATTCTTTCAGCTTATCAATTTTGTGAAATATTCGTCTAGTTTCTAGTTCAATAAAGAAACTGTATTATAATATTTTTAACAATATATTTCTTTTGGACTTGGAGGCGATTTATCCATTGATTGGTATTTTGTAGAAAATTCCCAAATAAATTAGTTTACAACATCTCAAATTGACAAATTAATGCTTCAATGATGATACAAAATGAAACAATCACATTCAAATTACCTTTACGATACTTGACTCCCGATTTATATGTATAAAGCGAACATCAAAATATCACCTCTTTATATAAATTGTAAATCTGTTCCTTCATTCATTTTGATAAAATAAAACCAAACATTAATCTCTGACATTCAATAAACAATTAGAGAACTAAAAATTAGGCAGTCTAAAATGCACCGTCAGTAAAATCAAAACTAATTGCAGAAAACTTTCGTGTAATGGAGCTTTGATTTGAAACAAATTACCAAACTATTTAAAGATATTTTACAAGCACTTCATAAGAAATTCGAGAAGGTACTAAAATACATTTCCAATGCATGAATATTTATAGTTATAGTAACTTAGTTTTGGGATCACTTTTTATAAACTTATTTTCTTGGGGTCAATAAAGATTGAATACTAAAAGTGAAAAGGAGGAAAAATGGTGTATAAAAGAACATACTAATAACCAGGCAAAAATGAAATGGCTTTCAGTAAAGGTCAATTCAAAAAATGAAAGGAGAAAAGTGTAAGTGAACAGAAAATTTGAAGGACACCTTTCAGCTGCCAATGCTTTGTTTAATTTTCATGAGGTTGATTTTGATTCATTCTCTCAATGAAAATGACTGTGAAGGAGGGAGTTCCTTCACTATAGTCGCCTCACACCAATTCACGATTGGTACTTTTTAGTAACTGTTTGAGTATTGAATTGCATTTATTATCCTATTCAAGAGTTTAATATCCTTCTAGTACTTAATAGCGGAAATATCAGCCCAAAAATGTCCAGGGCGTGCTAAAACCCTCATCAACTTTGTCATAGTTTTTGATAATATTATACGCTTTGCAGTAATTTTTTTTTAATAATAACGATTTATTTCCCAAGAAACATATACATGCTTATTGTAGGGAAAATTAAACTGATGCCATACAATAAAAGTAGAATACGATACAAAAAATGAGTAATTGAATCAGATCTTTATATGGCAATAAAAAGAAAAAAAAAATATGATATCAATTGTTTTTTTAAATTATTTTTGAAATGAAATTTTCCATATTTCTTCAATGAATTCGGTAGACCATTGTATAGTTTTATTCCGTTGTTCTAAAAAATTGTTCTAAAATTGTTCGTTTCCGTTGACCAGCTGACGAACGTCAACCCTCAGAAGTCGAAACTTGAGCGAGCAATGGAGCAAAGGCCTTACCTTTTAACGTGCGATTACCCATCACGGTGGCCCGGCGAGGATTCGGACCCCGGCCTTCCGCTTGATAGGCAGATATGCTAACCACTACACTACACTACTGGTAAACAGATTGCTGTCCTATATTTGTTTTAATTTTCATCAATGACAAATTTTCTGAAAACCTTGTTGAGTGATTGTTGATCACTATTCATTTTGAACATCAAATTTGAATGCTTGAATTTATTTTTGACCAGGTGAATAAATGTTCAAATTTTAAGCGTGTATAATGAAGGAATGTCTAAAAGTTTCCTTTGTATAAATTAGCTGTAGGTTCTTTTCGATCAAGTTTGTATATACACTTTATAATTTTATGCTGTAATGTTTTTGATGGTTTCATTACGGTTTTTGGAGCTGCCCCCCAAATCGAAATCAAGTATTGAATTTTGGAATATCCAAAAGAATAATAAATTGATTTCAGACATAATAAAGGTAACATATTTCGAATTTTAAAAATTATACCAATAATTGGAGAACTTTGTTTTCTCAATAACTCAATATGTTTGTTCCAAACTAAATGTTCATCAATTAAAATTCCTGAAAATTTCACTAAGGTGAATACATAATATTTTCAGGTATTCTCATTTCAATTGTCGATGCCATTAAATATTTCAAAATTCGAAATCGTCATTCGTTTATAATACTCAGGGCTTTGAAGTTCCTCTTGAATTTTTTTCATTTTAAAACGAGACATTGAGATATATAAAATGTTTCGACCATTTCAATTGGTCTTATAGCATGAATAAATCTCTCATTCATATGTATACAAAGTTTATAATCTTTCACCCAATCGGAATATGAGAACAATAGTATGACAAAGGAAAACCGTAAAATTGCGATATTGTTTTGTCAATTTGACACGATTTAACAGATTGTAGGGGTTTACAGAAAATTTGATATATGGTGTAAGAGGCGAAGTCCGTCATCTCTTGACGTTTGCATTACGATTACGAATTTTACTTGGCTTGGCGTCATTTGTAAACATTTATTAGGATGACTATTATCAAGTGAATCGTAAGGCTAGCGTTTTTGACGAAAACATTAACGGTATCCAAGTTATTTCACCAGGATTTCTATGCATCTTATTTTATTCCGGAAAAAATATAACAATTTTGGAGGATAATGTAAACAGTGATAAAAAAAATAATATCAACGCAAACAATAATTCCGACAAAATTGTCTATATGATTTCCAAACGAAATAATATGAAGGATAAACTAAATATAAAAATAAATGATAGACCTATCACCGAAGTTCAAAGTTATGAATATTTGGTTCTTATTATTGAAAATAACTTAAATTTTGAACTATATATAAATTAAATAAAAAATTTAGATTCTCACATCAGATATTTAATCACGATTTGGTACTCTTGGTAATCAAAAACAACAAAATAGTGTACATCGCTCAAGGAATAAAGCAATAAAGGTAATATTCAAAATGACAAGTATATATAGAGCAAGAGCCCGCCACCGCCAGACCTTCGTTATTTAATAAAAGCTGAAAGTTTATCTGCGCATCTCCCAACACAGGTAAGAATGATGATTGAATATGAAGTTTGGATGGTGGTTACTTGGTCAAACGTCAGACAGCAAAGGTGTATGAAATAGTATCTCACTTACGCAAAGTATAAAGCTCAGTTTTTTCATATTTTCTTCGTAATTACATTAGAAATCAAATCATCTATTGCCAGACTCTTTCGACGGTACTAACACCCCTGACAGACACCCCTAAACTTTATTAAATTATAATTATACTTAGTTTGGAACTATTTGAAGCTTTTTTGTGACCACGGGTTAATCTACCCTATAATGTCGATATTTTCTCTACTTGATAATGTAAGAAAATTATCTTCTCTGAAAGGTAAAGTAGGTGCAGATATATATTGGTCAGTTTGGCCCAATGGTTTGACTGAAATATTGACAGAAAGCTGGTGAAGCTTCAAACCAGTGTTGTCAATGTTGAAGTTTATACGGAAAATAATAGTTTAGGCATGAATGATCTACGATATTGATGAGATATTCCAAGGCTGTTTCTGAATTGATTGCCATCTTTTGGCATTACGTATAAGTAAGAAAATGTGCGCTTGAAGCTAGAGCACCCATAAGAAATATAAGTATAAGAAAACACAATGACTTTGAAAAGAATATTCTCTGCCTGTTTCCTGCCCGAGTAACCAAGATCCAAACTCCATAGTCGGTGATTATTCTTACCTGAGTTGGGAACATGTGCGGGCTCTTAGGCTAATACGGTCATAATACCAGATATTTCAATAATTTTCATCTGAACAATTTTCATTCCAATAAAGGAAAAAACGATCCCATCGCAAGCTCAATTGAGATATTCAACAAATTGTCAGAAGAAATAAAATCCTCTAGGTCTCTCCATATGTTCTTAACAATTTATGTTTGTATGTTGATGTTCACCGAATGATTTAATAGTGAATTAATAATGAATTACTTACATGTTCGAATAAATAAATAAAAACCTTGACCTCACCTAATGATCTCCGACGACCTCAAGTTCACTCCGACCATCTTCGCCTTGACCAGACTGATGTCCACGAGATTCAGCAAGTACGTCATCTGCCTCATCAGCGTCCCGGTGTTCGAACCGCACGACCTCAGCACTTCCGGGTCGTGCCTCAGCCAATCGTTGAGGATTTTGACGCTCTGCAAAGTGGATTCTTCCGCGATAATCTCGATCATATCGTTGACGTCCATCAGTTGGACTTTTCTCAGCACGTCTTCCTTGGTTTTGCTGGCGTTCACGACGAAGGGGGCCTTGAAGCCGTTTTGGAGGCCGTTCGGAAGGGTTTGCTTGGGGGTTCCGCAGTTCGAATCGTCGGAAACCTGCGCAAAGGGCTGGATTTGAAGAGAAAACAGTGGAATAAAGAAATCTTTCTTTTGGTTCTTCCACATAAATTTTGTATATCCTTTTCCGGAGAAGCAAAAGCCAAAAAAAGTTCCTCAAACTCAATTCTATCCAAAAAAATAGTCAAGTTTCTGAATACTACTTAAGATACTCTAAAAAAGTCGAGCAGAACCTTGACGAGTGCTCAAAAAAAATTCACAACGAAATCCAATTCTAAAATGAGTTGAAGTCAATTTCAAATTCCAAAGAAAATCTAGTTTGAACATATAAAAGGTGGAAAATAAATCACTGGATTTCGCGTTTGCTTGAAAACAAAATTTTGAAAATCATGCAAATGCACGCATTTTGGACGATTGAGCTTGGCGAAGGAGGGATATATGTTATATCATTTCCAGAAAACATGTACACTCATAAAACATCAAAACCAAACACAGGAACAATATAGTAACTGATACAGTAACTGAGAAGAGAGCCATAGGCCCGGTTTATTTTGATCAGTTTGATCGGTTAAACAGATCTAGTGCATTTAATCGCTGTAAAACTCTGTAAAAGCAGTCTAGCCTTCAACTTTTTCATCGTTTTCATTTGCTTTGAGGGAAATAATTACTTCTAATCTTCCCAGAGCATGATTAATCTCAGGATTTTTTTTCTGGAGAAATTCTCAAATGAGAACACTTTTGGAATTATGCCAGAACTATTTGAAACTGAAATTGAAAACGTTATGTAGGTACATATAATCTGAATCAAAATGATCGATAGTTCATTCCATTCAGTGGAAATGTTTCGTGAGTCCAAAACAAAGTACAACTCGAAACATGGTTTTTGAATCCGATATTGCATAAATTCAATAGTCAAAGATGGATAAATCGAACCGAATAGATACAGCATTTCTCCTTAAAACAAATCTTCAAATTCTTCGATCATAATATTTTTTCCAGATATGAGACGTTGCCGGTATATTAGTCATATTGCCTATTGCCAAACAAGGCATTAAATATTTTTTTAGTCTGAAGATCGATGCTCTCTCTTTTACAGGGCCTGATTAATCATTAGGCTAATTAGGATGCAGCCTAGGGCGCGAGGATCAGGGGAAGGGATCATTGCATCTACCCTACATATTTCAAATAGACTGAGACAAAACACTAAAACTAAATGTTCTGTGAAAGATATGAAGCGACTTTTTTGTTGTATCCAATGATAACATTGTTTGAAAGAATGTCGGCTCTTGGTTATTATATTCAGAAAACATTCTGCACACGATGATATATAATTTACTGGATTTCGAAGATTTTTCAACTCATCTCACATTATTATAGTTATGTGACAGATGATATTGGCGTCCTATTTCCGATGTTTTAGAATTCTTCGTCATGAGGAGCCGCTTTTCGAAAAAATGTTATGACATGAAATTTTTTTGATTCTTTCATGTCGAAAAATCGCGCGGTCACCCCCTTCTCCATTTGGGGGGGGGCGATAGAGAAAATATATATCCTCAATAAAACTCTATTTTTACACGTGAAAATTCACCTTGATGTTGAAAAATAAGATTTTTTTTGAGGATGTTGATTCCCTTTTTTCAAGTGACAAGAATCAGTAGTAGAACTGAACAATGTTTTTACCTACCAACACCTAGAACCAATATGTATTACGAATCTCCCTTATTTGCAAAGTGCTATAAATTTAATCAAGTGCGTCAAAAAGTAGATATTCATTCAACACCATTAAATGTTTTCAAAAAAGAGATAAAAAACGTTATGTTTGTAAAGCAACAAATACTTACTTAATATTTGTTTTTTGTTCAATCCAGGAATTATTTTTGTTATAGATGTCAATTTCCTATAGTCAACACTACTAATCCAAGAACTGTATATTGTCTGCTAATCATCAAACACTTGTGTGCTTGAAATGTCATATTTCTCTCTTAAATGTTCCATGAATGTATTAATGTATCGCTATATATATATCTCTAACACTTCCATTCCAAAATTGTATATTGTGTCCTTTAATTGGGTCTTGTGCCTGTTTGGACAATAAAGTTTTTTTTTTGTTTTTTTTTGTAAAAGAATATAATATTTCAAATTTTTCTACATGGCTTTTGGAGCTTCCCCCCCATTTGCATGCACGACCCCTCTCGATTTTTTTCTTGATTTTTGAGAATTTTTACGTACGGCTACATATTTTATCAAAATCTATCAAAACAAAATCTTACTACGGAATGAACCCTACTCGTGTAAGGAACAACTTTAGTTTCAATTGCAGATTGATCTGAAAACTTATATTGTATGAACCATGTTGAAATTTTCACACTAGTATACAAAGTCAAAACTAATATACCACTTTTAAAGCCGACCGTAACACACCTGACGGGGGGTGCGTCCTCATAATAATTAGCCTAGGGTGGTCAGAGCTTTTGACCAGGGCCTACTCTCTCAGGCCTTGTCAAGTATTTTTTTATGTCTATGGTTTTCCTTTTCAGCGAAAGTCACCTTTTCACTGTTACTTTGACGTTTTCAATTAGTTTTCTGAATTTCTGAACTTTCGCTTCTCCAATTTGAAAGAAACGTGATTAACTTACAGTTCCCATTTTTAATAAATATGAACTGTAGATGCAAGCATCCAACAAATAAAAAAAAAACTCCTGAAGTTTGTGTTCAAATGAAAAGTGACTATAATCCCATGGTATTATTCGTAAGATTAAAGAAAAAAATAAGGTATTCCAAAAACTAAAAAAATTTAATTTAGATACCTATAGAGTTCAATTTTCCTCCCTACGAAAACAGATAAAAACAGACATAAAAATCGCATACAAACAATATATACAGGATTCTGAAAACTCCATCATCACAGATCCTTCGAAGTTCTGGTCCTTTATAGAAAAGAAAAGAGGTCATTCTCGGATTCCCGGAATTCTTCACTTCAATAATGTAGAATACAACGATCCAAGAGATATTGTTAATGGCTTTGCGACATTCTTTAGCAGCGTCTACACAGTTTCTGATACACTATGCGATATTAATGAAACAGTAACTTCCAACAGACCTGTAATTAGTATCAATTCCGTGAACGAGAGCGAAGTTATAATAGCTTCAATAAAGTTGAAGAATAAATTTACCTGTGGCTACGATAGAATCCCAAGCTTTTTAGTAAAAGACTGTGCCCATATCCTTGCCAAACCACTTCAAATAATCTTCAATTCTGCATTAAAAACAAGGACCTTTCCACAGTCTTGGAAAATAAGTAAAGTCATTCCCATTTTCAAAACAGGTGAGATAAATGACATGAGGAACTTTCGACCGATCACCTTGCTGTGTAACTTTGCGAAGGTCTTTGAGATATGTATCTATAATAGAATATCTCCCAAAGTACAAAATATAATAATTCCTGAACAACATGGCTTTATCGCAAAAAAATCTACTATAACTAATCTAATAACATTTACACAAAAGATAAGTTGGGCTATAGAAAATCAGCTTCAGGTAGACACAATATATACTGACTTCTCGAAGGCCTTCGACAAGTTAGACCACACCATACTCATTTCAAAACTCAGTGTAATAGGTTTTGATTCGAATCTGCTTGAATTCTTTCATTCCTAACAAAAATATATTACAGTTTCCTGTATGATTTTCACTCACAATGGGTTTACAAAACCGCGACACGTGTTTCGCTATTACAATAGCTTCTTCAAGCAAGATAAATAAAATCATTTTATTTATCTTGCTTGAAGAAGCTATTGTAATAGCGAAACACGTGTCGCGGTTTTGTAAACCCATTGTGAGTGAAAATCATACAGGAAACTGTAATATATTTTTGTTAATATGGATTTTCATCAAGTATCGGCCAGTTCAATTCAATCTTTCATTCCTATCTCACGAATCGGTCCCAGTTTGTTGAATACAGAGGACACAAATCTGACGAATACAGTGCTACCAGTGGCGCTCCACAGGGAAGCAACCTAGCTCCCCTTTTATTCTCCCTGTTTATCAACGATATAGGATTAGATATAGATAGTGAAATTCTATTATTTGCTGATGACCTGAAGGTTTTTCGTGTCATAGAGTCACCTAATGACAATGAAATACTACAAAGCGATTTGAATAAACTAGCTCTCTGGTGTTCTTCAAACAATCTTCCACTCAATTTAAGTAAATGCAAATATACCACCTTCTGTAACAAACATACCACTATCGACCACATCTATTCTATAAATGATCATTCACTGCTGAAAACAGATAGCTGCAAAGACTTGGGGGTATTCTTTGATACCAAACTATCATTTGCACTTCATATAGAGAAAAGTGTGGCTGCTGCGAAGAGAATGTTAGGGCTCATATTCAGAAATTGTCAAGATTTCAAAAACATGGAAAGTTTCAATACTCTCTTCAACTCATTTGTTAGATCCCGCTTAGAATATGGCTGTCTTATATGGTCACCTATATATACCACACACATTCAATCGCTTGAATCTGTCCAACGACAGTTTATGAAGTTTGTCATCTACAAACTAGATAATGTGTACCCCAGACAGGGAATAGATAATAATATACTGTTGAAGCGTTTTCATTTTCTATCTCTTGAAGACAGAAGAACTTATTATTCTTGTGTATTTATATACAAACTGGTGAATAATTTTATCAACTCACCAAAACTACTGTCTCAACTAGATTTTCACGTGCCAAGAATCAGTAGTAGAATTGAACAATGTTTTTACCTACCAACACCTAGAACCAATATGTTTTTCAAATCTCCCTTATATGCAATGTGCTATAAATTTAATGAAGTGTGTCAAAAAGTAGATATTTATTCAACAGCATTAAATGTTTTCAAAAAAGAGATAAAAAACATTATGTTTGCAAAGCAGCAAATACTTACTTAACTTTGTTCAATCAAGGAATTATTGTTGTGATAGATGTCACTTTCCTTTAGTCAACACTACTCATCCAAAAACTGTATATTGTCTGCTAATCATCAAACACTGTGTACTTGTCATATTTTTCTCTTGAATGTTCCATGAATGTATTGATGTATTGCTGTTGCGCTATGTATATATCTCTAATACTTTCATTCCAAAGTTGTATACTGTGTCCTGTAATTGGGTCTTGTGCCTGTTTGGACAATAATTTTTTTTTTTTCAGCAACAGATCAATAGAAGTTACTGCATGTCTCTTTAAAAAAAATTAAATTCATAAACATAATCCGTTAAAATCGGTATGAAGATCGAAAAAGAAAACAAAAGGAATTTTTTTGAAGTGATGGTCTATTAAGCAACTTTTTCCAGAGACATCTTTTACGACAGGTCAAAATTTGACATTTTCAGGTGAAAATACAAATTTCAATTGAACCTATGAGGAAAAATCACATATGGCGTGGACTTTCAGATTTTATCTCAGTGGTTTTTTATGTATCAGACCCCCACCCAAATCCGTCTTTGACCTTTAAGTACCTGCTTTTCAAGAAAATCTGCCTTGAGTTCAATTTCATTCACTTATATGGACGAAACTTGTCTACTCAGGAGATAATTTCTCAAGGAACATTCACTAATTTAGTGTGGATTTATGCAGCCTCATTCATCAATAACATTAATTAAAAATTATATCAAAGTTGGATGCTGATTGGTTAAGATCTATTTCATATGCCAATCAGTCTTCAGCTTAACTATAATTATTAATTGTTACTTGGTTATTGAGGCTGCATAAATCTACACTTAAGGTAGTTTCAGGCAGGTTCAATTATCAAGTAACAAATATTGCAAAGTTGGAAGCTGATTGGTGAGAAATATTCCCTAAGCCAATCAGCATTCAGATTTTTTATAATTTTCACTTGATAATTGAAGCTACATGTATCCAGCTTCAACTACGGATTTCCCCCAGATTCAATAAATATTATAATCAACAATTCTCTTAATGAAAAGTTCTATTTATCAGTATATAATGAGTGGGTTGCATCCTATCTCAGAAAAAGGCAACAAATTGTCGTATTAGGAGGAAATTGATCAATAGAAAAAATTGTAAATACTGGTGTCCCTCAAGGCTCAATTTTGGGACCTGTTCTCTTTTTAATATTTATCAATATGGTGTACTCATGTCCTAATGCTCGAAAAATTGTCATGTATGCCGATGACACTAATATTCTCATATCAGAAAATGAATTGAAAAATGCTGTTACCAGAGCAAGTAATTGTGGCAATGATTTTTATGAATGGTGTTCGTTCAATGGACTATTAGTCAACTTATCGAAGACATTCTTTATGGTATTTACAACAAAAAATATAAATCGTGATATGAATTTTTTAATACGAGTAAATCATAAATCGGTAGAACAGGTAAATTCTATTAAATTTCTGGGTGTCAAAATAGATCAGAAAATGACATTGGAACCTCATATTAGTGATCTAACAAATAAACTGAGTACAACTTGTTTCATCATCAGACAACTCAAGGGCACAATATCGCTAGACACACTTAAATTAGCCTACTTTGGACTTGTACAATCTGCATTGTGCTACGGATTGATTTTTTGGGGAAATTCAGTACCTACATATGAAAAAAGTCTTCATCATGCAAAAGAGAATAATAAGATGTATGGCTGGTTTAGCTCATGGAACCTCCTGTAGAAACATATTCACACAACTTTCAATACTATCAGTTCCTTCACTTTACATACTTTTGATCATCATCAATGTCAAAAAAGAGGAAAAAAACCTGAAGAAAAGATGTGATTTAAATGAATACAGCACTAGAAATAGTGAGAGCATCCATCAGCCATACTCACGAGTGAGCATTGATCAGGACTCTCCCATTTACCAAGGAATCAAGTGTTATAACCGACTTATAAATATATTCCCGCACTTAAGCTTAGTGAGTTCGAATGTGTTGAAGGATAATTTGACTCGCTACCTAATAGATCAATCTTTTTACTCCGTTGAAGAGTTTTTCGACGCCACATTCTAGAGAATTATAATCAATTGTATATCTTTGTATGTCTTTCATGTTTTAAATTGTATTTTTTGAACTTAATTTTTCCTAGTGACTGCTATCAGAGTTTTTTTAGACGCTACATTGTAGAGAATTTCAATTCAATTGTATGTATATTTTCATATTTTGCAGTGTATATTTCGGAACTATTTTCCTTGTGACTAGTCCAATAAGTTTTTGCATGTATTCTCTCGTAGGTATATGTAAATTCTTCAGTGATGAATAAATTCTATTCTATTCTATTAAAAATATTTCATAACATTACAAGATGTTGTTGTTACCTAACCTCAAAACCACCAACACTTGTCTCGACAACACCCAAACCGACCTACCTTAATGATATCTGACTCATCATCAGAGGAAACAGCTAGAACATCCTCATCATCAGAAATAAATGAATCATCAGAGCTGCTGAAACCTTCCTCAGCATTGTCACTGGCTTCAGATTCTTCTTCGCTTTCATCTTTGAAAGCTTTGCGTCTCCTCAATTTTGATCTCGACCTCTTTTTGCCACTCATCAGATCCTTCATGATACCGCCAGCTGATTTGGGCTTGGCGTTTTCGTTCAGAGGGTAGTTCAAAATGCTTTCTTGGATGTGGTTGGTGACATTCTGCACTAGTTGGGAATATATGGCTAGAGTGAAGGCAATTGCTGTAGAAAGTTGGGGAGAATTTGTGGACCGTAGCTTCGAAATACAAAGCAAACATATAACAACTATCTTGAAAACCATATCGCCAGTCAGGAAGTTGAAATATGAATCTGTTTCTATGGAATCCCCATCTGTGGGAGTATCACCGGACTCACTGGTGACCGACTTCATATAAGACAAGCACTCCTCTAAATTTTTGTAGGTTTGATGGCACAAATTATATACCTCGGTGACTTTTTTGTTGAAGTACCAAATGTCGATTAGCAAGAGGAACCTAGCTAGAAACCTTTTTATCTTTTCTGGCTGGTCTGGCTCAATTATACAGTCAGAGTTGCTGTCTTCTTCAGGCAGCTCCTCTATGAACTTGGAATTTTTCTCAAACAAGCTCTGTAGATTGTTGATGGTCCCATCAAAAGGGAACTTGCAGGCCAAGCAACGCATGTAGTAGTAGACTGCTTCTAGAAAACGGTTTTGGTTCATTGCTAGGGTTCCCATTTGGTTATGGGGCATCCCATAGTCAGGTTTGTAAGAGATGGCTTGCAGATAATAGCGAATGGCTAGACTTGGGTCCCAGTTTGGATATATTTCCAACTTATACCTACTGAGATCACCTAGATAAATGAGACATTGATGAATTGATTGTTTTGACCATTCAAGGCCCTCAGGCTTCACATCGTCAGCCTCCTTTTCATCATTTAGCATTGGAAAATCAACAGCATTCTTCACATTCAAATTGAATGTATACTGTAACCTTGATAGCATGTGATGGTAGAACCCAATACCAGCATTTATGTGGGCCTGAATGCGAGATATCTCATCCGGCAGGTATTCCTTCTTCTTCAACTTCTTTGCAGTTGAAACCACGTCGTAGAAGCCTTTTCTCCATAGCAGCTCTTCACCCTTACGACCATACAGCGTAACATCAGAAAATATCAATCTTTCGCAGTATTCGCCAAACTTTTTCCGCTGCACTTGTAAATTTGGCGTGAACAAATCTCCTATATTTCGGGCACAACTTCTTGCGTCATCCAAACGCTTGGCTTGTTCACTTATGGATCTTAAAAATGAAAAAATAAAATATGAGGTTATGATCCACTCCAAACTTGATAAACCAGTTGGCTTTGACTTTCGTGAACAATTTTTCCATATGTGTCATTGCAGAAAACTCACCGATATAATTTTTTTGAGAGCTCCTGCTCTTGGTTTTGGTTAATATCAGGTTGG
Source organism: Zygogramma bicolorata (assembly GCA_032362365.1). Taxonomy (NCBI): domain Eukaryota; kingdom Metazoa; phylum Arthropoda; class Insecta; order Coleoptera; family Chrysomelidae; genus Zygogramma; species Zygogramma bicolorata. Next base: position 116,393 of record JAVJAQ010005841.1, read on the forward strand.
TTGTAGGTTTTCTTCATTTCAACTCATTTCGTTTTTTTATCCTGGTCAAGAATTCAACAAACTTTTTTCTATTTTGAATATTTCCAGAATACTGGTTGTAAAACAACGCATTGTTAGTTCATACTTAATTTCACAAACGTATTTTGACACCATCACAATTTCTTATCAATCCGAATGAAATGTTCATGGCCAAATAAAAATTAATTCAATAAATTTCACTCACATCTGTCGGAACATTTTGGCACTCTTCGATTTCTACAACAAAATTTTATACATGTAAGGCCATCTCCAGCTCCCTAGATGAAACTCTGCAAGTTCAAGATTTCTGATTTCAATTATTGTAATATACTCAATTTTAAGAATAATAAAAACATAGGGCTAATTCTTTGATGTGACTGAGGCAGAGGTATAACGAGCAGTCAATGAAAACATGATATTATGACTAATTTTGAGAATTTGAATTTCCAGAAAACTGTCAACAGAACTCTTTTTTTGATTGAGACATAAATGGCCATGATTGGGCTCGACAGAGACAGATTCCTATTTATATGTCTATGCAGTATGCAGTGCTGTCACCAGGAGCCGCATTCTTGAGATAAATTCACAAACCACTTACTCTAAGTAAGTGGTTTGTGGATAAATCCGTATAATCGTATATGACTGTGCACCATAGAAAATGGCCGGTCTAACAGCTAACAGCGCCTCTTCACAAAATTTAACATTTTACCATGGAAAACTGTCAAATTTTGTGCAGCGGCTTAAAGCGCTGTAAGCTGTTAGACGCGGCCATTACAACAACAGGACTGGCCTTTATCACAGTTTTCCATATAACACGAAGCGGAATACAATAGAGAGAGAGAGGACACATTGAAGTGATATTGTGAATGTCAGAATGATAATTATATACTTTAATTTTGAATTACTCTATACTTCTTATCTGCTACAGGGCGAGGGCCAATCCACAGTCCATCAGTTATATGTCTATCTATGCTGTCGACTGTGTCGCAGGTCGCAGTTTAAAGTTTAACACATCCATTCCATATCGATCTACATCATTCTATCCGAATGAAAAATATCCTCATGACTCAAGAATTTGGCTCTCACCTTGGAAGAGAATAAGAATGACGCATGTATTTTTTTTTCAAACGGTCGATTTGAGCACCAGAAATCTTATTTTCAAGTACCTAACATTCTTATTGGGAAGAAAGTTACGGAATGCCTTAAAGGAAAAGGGGGTACCTGATGTTAGCCCCAAACTATATATACATATCTCTCTAGGGATCGACTGTTTTCGTAGTTTATTTAGGTCAATAAAAAAATTCTTTTCCAACCCATATTTTGTGTTCGCAGAACATTTTCACTCTAAATTCACAGTGCCATGTGAACTTCCAGCTGAAAATGAATTCTTTTGAACCGCGCCATACATTCCGAAAAATCTATATTTTTCGCACAGAAGATATGCTGATTTAGTTGAAGTCAACTACCGCTATAAAAATGTGGCGCAATGGTTTTTTATTTATACAAGTATGCTGATGCTGTTTCCAATCTAAACTTGTGTAATGTTGGTTACTTTCGGAACATGCCCAAAAATCCAAAAAGAATGACAAAGTTGACAAGAGTGCTAACTGCTAACCAAAGCGACCACTGCCAAGTGTCAGGTGTCACTGATAAATCTAGGTTTGGTTTGTTTTGTATTTTCTCTTACGAAAATGGCTGAAGCGGGGGCCAAATTCAGACAGGAATTGCCCCCTCCTGGGGGATACAAAAAAATTACATTTGAAAGGGTCCCACCTAAAGGGGTTCTCGGAGGTTTGTGCTCTTTCTACTCGGAATGATTCTCAAAAGTTATGTAATAGAATACTAACCTCAATATCTTTCAGCTTGGTCAATTTTCGGGGGTTATCTTGGAATGACAGCAGCCGCTGCTTATCTCTATTACCTGAACTGCAAAGCTGTGAAAACCCGAGAACTAGAAATGCGTTGTGCAAGCTTAGCAATTTATCCAATGCTTCTTGCTGAAAGAGATCGAGAATACTTGAAACAGCTTCGAAGAAACAGGGACGAAGAGAGCAAGTTGATGGCAAACGTAGAAGGGTGGAAAACGGGAACGTGGTACGGCGAGCCCATCTTCCACACCACTAAACCTGATACCTTGGTCAAACCCATGTTCCAGGATTACTATGTACACAGCTCATACAAAGATTTCAAGACGAGGGGATACATAGGTCTGCTTTCATAGGTTGAAGGCTTTTAGGTACAATTGAGGTGTAGTTTGTATTTGTTTTTCAAAAATAAATAATATTCTGAAAAGTGTGGTGGTATCTAAGTAGGTACTTCTCCATTCACTATAAAATTATGGATTACTCTGAATTCCCAATTAATTAAATATCATATCAGATGGTAGAAGGTCCTGAAGATATTGTTTTGGGATTGAATCATTAATATCCATCTATAGTAGCAAACAAACAAGGTTTCTAGTTCATATTTTTTGTTTTGGGTTTGCCTTTGCTTTATTCAAAAAGTCGATGCTTCTGATTAACAAAATTTTGTCTAGCAACTTCAATTTTCAATTATTGTCCAGAACACTGCTTTTTGTTGCTCAAGTCTTGCTTCTATGTAGAGTACCGTTTCTATGGAAAGATAGATGACGCTACCAGTATGATCGCTATATACACAAACATGATGCATATATTCATCTTGTACACATAACAATTGCATTGTTATAATAGTGTTTTGTGGCGTGGCTATACATTTCTTATAGATCACAGAAATCGTGTCTAGTTTTCTGTCCTCTTACAGATGACAAACTTACATATTTTTATAGATCCTATGCAATATGCTATCCTGAAAGCCTGCCTGAGGAAATTTCTGTACTTCATACATTCAACAGAAATGTAATTTGAAGGCATGGAAATGGAGACAATGGATAGATGGCATCAAGAACTTCGTGTGTAAGTCATGTCGTTTATTGCTCTTTTCATTTTCTTACGCACGTCACAGCTCGATTCGTACATTTTCTTTATCATTCATAAAAAATGGCAAAAGAAAGCACTCAAATCAGAAACAGAAGTGGAAGTTTTTGTCAGTCTAGTGGGCTGCAGCTGCACATGTTCTACACTCCAGAGAAGGAAACTGTCTGGTGCATTCTCTAGTAAACGGAAATATCAGCGTTACAGGGTAGATGGCGACAGAAGTAAACTTCGAATTTTCTTTACCCAGGCATTGGCTAATTATCTCATTTTTTATAAAAAAATGTATCGATTCATAGAATTGTATGCGCAGCGGTTCATTTCTACTTGTTGGACAATGAATACCGCATAGGTGTTTTTCCTTATATTTTATAACAAGTGATCTGCATATAAAAGAACATCCCAGTTTAAAATAAAACTATTTCCTGTGCTTTTTGCTTTCTTGGATATTGTATAAATGGTAGTTTTTCTTCTTTATCAATCTGGATTATTGATAATATGTTTCTAATTATAATGTATATTTTTCCTCAGACAGTGCGTGATTAAATAAGAATTAATCGGAGAGCAGAGAGACATACGTGGAATGAGTTCATTTCTACTTCTCTTCCATTCACCTAATTTATAATAATCCTTACCGAATACCGAACACCTACTTGATAAAGAGGAAAACCTACCACTTATACAATATACAAGCAGAAAGCACAAAAATTGTTTTAAAATGTTTCACATGTTGAGTGTATATAATATACCTTCCCTCTCGATAAGTTACGATGTTCAGTATCCTTCAGGAGAGTAATTTCAAATTTATATTTTGAATATTAATTTTTGCTCATCACTTTAATTTGTTTCACTCTTAATAAATAATTCATCAAAACATTTCATGAATTCGTTTTATATTATTTCTGTAGAAATTGTCTTCGACAAGGAACATATTGTTTTTCAAAAAATATGAAATGCTGATATTACTCTGGTATATAGTCCCTTTCCCGAATTAACCTTTGGGATTACCAGTACGATAATATCTATAGGCTTACCTACAAATAGTTACATATATGAAGTATAAGACATGGAATCTAGTAAATTGACGAAAACCAATATTAAAATTCAATATGCATTGCCACGAAATGAATTAATGAAATTGAATCCAGAGAATGAAAAAAAAATCAATAAAAAAACAGCGAGTTCATCTTAATATTTACTTCAATGTTTTTTGTTTTGAAAGTACGTATAGATTTATAGATGATCGAATGGAATCGGCTGAGCCAAAAACCTTTACACGAATGCATACAAAAATTAGGTGTTACCTATTTGCTGAATATTTGAACAATTGACAAAAATGAAAAAGAATAATCTTGTTTGTTTCTAACTTTTCTCGTTACTTGATATATAACCATATAAAAATCTGTCAAGAATTGTATCGGGTTGCAGAATTAAATGTAAATGAATAGAAAATGAAAATTGAAAGTGGACTGGATTATTGAAATATTTTTGTGAATTATTTTGAAAAAGGAATAAGGTCAAGTAGAAATATTGAAAAAATTGTAAAAAATAAGATAATATTGAAAAAAAGTTGAGTCAATATAAAAATCAGAAAAAATAATATCACATGATAATTGAAAAGGAAAAAAATATAAAGCAAAATTCACCAGAAGTTTTACATTCTCGTCGTATCACAATTTAATTAAATTCATATTTTTCATATTGTTCAAATTTTTATTATTCGTTTAGGATTTATATCACCACTCAGTTTTTACTACTCTTTCATATGAATATTTTATTTTAGAGTTTTTCAGTTTTTCGCTACTGACGTTGACGTATACAGAACAGATTAAATGCAAAAAAATATGCATGAATAAAAAATACACCACACAAATACCGGTAAAATTTGTGACTAACTACCAACTACAATTTATCCATAACCGGCATCATTGTCCATCGAGAAGGAAGACGAAATAGTATTCAGCTCCTTTCATCTCACCGACACAGTCGTAGTTGCTATACGTACAAATAGGGGCGTCTAGCATGATATAGTGTACTCGCTTCGGCGGTACATATACTAAAATTGGAACGATACAGAGAAGATTAGCATGGCCCCTGCGCAAGGATGACACGCAAAATCGTGAAGCGTTCCACATTTTTTTGAAGAAATTGTTCTTGATATATTTTGCGCATTGGTGTCAATGAGAAATTTTGAAAAGTGAAAACACTTCAAAATGAATTATGTAATAATATTGACTAAATAAAATGCAGGAAATTGAAAATTGGTGAAGATACATTGATATGAACTAATAAGATACAGAAAATGACACATTTTCAATAAATATTTTATTATTTTTTGTGAGAGTGGACAGAAAACAATGTATCAAAAACATTCACACGAATATATCAAACAAATACATTTTATATGTACGTGTTTGAAAATGTTCTGTGTTAAATGATATTGGTTCGAACTTCCCATGTTTATATGAATAATTGATCCTATTGACATCTGTTAAATAACTTATCGGACCGAAAAAATAAAACGTGAATAGGGATCTAAAATTGAAACTAATCAGAATGACGTATCCAAAAATTGTGGACTGATATTTGAAAAAAAAATTCCAATCGAAAAATCATTGAATACAGTAAAAAAAATGGATGAGTAGTAAAAAATGAAGATAATTGAGAAATCATGAAACTGAGTATCACATACAATAATATCTGAAGCGCTAAAATGAAAGCATTTTATCAAAAATGATACGAAGTTTCAAGTATTCTCATCCTTGCTAGTATTCGCAATCTGAATAACCTTTCTGTTTAGTTTCTCATTATTCACTTATAATTTGTATCGAGTTCTCACTTTTTCTACTCATAACAATTTCATTTTATATTAATTTGATTTATAATCATTTTTTACTACCGACATATACCGAATAGATGGCCACATAATATAAATAATTACAGAAATACATTACAAATACAGGAAGAATTCATGAAGTCATGAACATCATTGTAGCTTCGAAAATTTGACATATTGAAATGTTGTGATAAATTGTTTGAAAAAAGAAATTAAGTCGAATGGAAGAATTTAAAGATTCGGAAAAATTAAATATAAAAATATTGAGTCAATGGAACGATCAGAAAAATATATAATAATATAGAAATCTAACATAATGATAATTAATATAGCAGAAATTACTCGAAATTTCGGTTGTCTCTTGTCGTACTATCGATCGCTAGTAACTGCAATTTGATTAAATTCATATTTTTTATTGGTCAAATTTTTATCATTTATTTATGATATATATCGCCTCTTACACCGGATGGATGCAAACAGTTGTAAGCAATAAGGATTGGGAAATAGGCTTAAAGTAATAGCCTGTCAGGATGGATTCGAGCAACCCAACTTTACTTATGAATAACTTAAGTGATTAAATTAGAAGCATAAATCATCAGAATTGAATGAGGGTATTCAGACAAGTACCTAGTTTAACTTGGAAATTCCCATGTTTTATCTGTCACTTAAGTATTGTTAAGTTATTTATGAGTTGAGTTGGGTTGCTTATTCATTTACTATAAAAAGGTTGGTTGATTTTAATCTTTTATTACTTGAAGCTCATTACATATCACCTAAAGCTGCTGTATAAATCCGGTGTTATTTTTCATTTTTCGGTCCTATAGCTATTTCATTCCAGAATATTTGATTGTTTTTGCTATCGGCGTGAACAGAATAACAGATACGACAAAATATGAATGTTTACAAAGATAGATTACACAAATACAGGTAGAGTTTGCGAGCAACAATTAAATATCGACAATCGGCATTCATCATCTTTCGAGAAATGATCCAAAACAGTTCCTTTCACCTAACCGATAACAGATGACGGACCAACAAACTTTGCAGGCATTGACTGCACCAGTTCATTAGCGACCGCAAAACCTTAGGTATATAAACAACTAACGTTAGCTTTAGATTTAGTATAAATTTTCTTCTCCTGAAGATGCTAACCGTGTTAGCGAAACGCGCGTCGAGTGCAAAAATTTCAGTTTGGTGTTAGGGTATTTGATCTCTAGGAAAAGTCTCAAGTGAAAAATAGATCTTTTGCATTTCCAGAACTTGGCTTGAGAAAAGAAATGCCGTAAATATCTGAATCTTATTGAGCTAAAATTTTTCCTAGCTCACTCAGGTATATTATTAGTTATCTTAAAATGGCAATGCATGTAAGCATATAATTCAAAGACTCTACAACTTTCTCAAATATTGTAGATGCCTTATTGAATATTAAATTTATCAACTTATTTGGTTTTAATTATTACAATATATTTAGATTTGCAATATTTTGGTTACATGGTAATATGGAATATCACGTTTTTCGAGTAATCAAAAGTGTAAATTTTCATAAGAAGCTCAAAACGATACATAATGATACAAAAATCGGATTCAAATTTATCCGTTTTCAACATTTTCAGAGAAAATTTATAAAAGTAATAATTTTTTTTAACAAAAAGAGAAATAAAAGTATATTATGTAAGTCGGAGAAAAGCGGGTGAGATGTGTGATGCTTAGTAGACGTGCGCTGACGAAAAGGTTTGGTTCGACTTCTACGGACGAAGTCGCGTGCAACAGAGCTTGTATATGTATATTGTATGTATGTATGTATATATATATATATATATATATATATATATATATATATATATATATATATATATATATATATATATATATATATATATGCTGGCTGGAACTTCCGGTTGATCCGCGTCTGGAATGATTTACTTGTCTACGTTTCGGCTCCCATTTCGGAGCCATTTTCAAGACTTAGTGACCTTGCGTCTAGGTCTGAGTTTTCTTACTAGCTGGCTATCATCACTGGAGAGCGAGGATTGAAGGTTGGTGGGATTTGAAGGTTCGTTAGTAATTATGGCAGGATCAGGGATCGGACGGTCGATGGGAGGTTCGAACGGATTAGTTCCCAAGTCGGAGTAAATAGAAGTATGTCGGACCAAGAGTGGTTTGGATATTTGGTTGTTAGCTGTGAAAATGGTTTTGATGTCATGTCGTGTCAGAATTCGACTTATTTTATCAGTAACACCATTAATATATGGAAGGAAAGCTTTTTGTCGTTCAGGTTCGTCCTTCGGGGGTCTAGGGTGAAGATCTCGGGTTTGCTGGAGTTTAATAGACTTGTGGATTTGGGAATCGGAAAAATCGTTTTGGGTAAGTGCGGATTTGAGCTTTTCCATTTCATTGGATCTATTGTGGTTAAGGGTGAGTTTGAAGGACCTATGTATGAGAGAATTCAGAACCGAATTCAATTGTGCTGGGTGATGATGAGACTTGGCATTGAGGTACCGGTTTGTATGGGTTGGTTTGCGGTAGACGGTGTGAGTGAAAGAATTGTTGGACTTCCTGATGAGAACATCCAGGAATGGGAGGGAGTCGTCCTTTTCTATTTCCATAGTGAATTGTATGTTGGGGTGAATGGTGTTAAGATGGGTCAGGAATGTTGGTAGGGTTTCGAACCCATGAGGCCAAATGGCAAAGATGTCATCTACGTATCTGAGCCAGCAAGTGGGCTTGAGTTCAGATGTGTCGATGGCTCTGGTTTCGAAGTCAACCATGTAGAGGTTTGCAAGAACTGGGGAGAGGAGGGAACCCATCGGAGCTCCTTTCACTTGTTTGTAGAATTTGCCCTGAAATAGAAAGTATGTACTTGACATACAATGGCTGATGAGGTTGAGATTGTCTCTAGAGATATGATGTTTGGTTTCCAAAACACTCAAGGTTTCAGCTAAAGGAATATTCGTGAAAAGAGATGCTACATCGAAGCTTACGAGAATGTCTGTTGGTCGGAGGTTGAAGGTTTTGAGTGTTTCAATGAAATGAAAAGAGTTTTGGATATACGACGAACACTCTTCTACTAGAGGTTGGAGGATGTTTGCTAGGTATCTGGAGAGGGGTTGCGTTGGGCAGCCAAAGGCGCTAACTATGGGACGGAGTGGGATATTCGGTTTGTGTATTTTTGGGAGGCCATATATTCGGGGAATGCGCGAAGATTTCTCCCTCGGAATGAGAGCTTTCTTCTGGTCATCCGGGATATTGGAGTTGTTGATGAGGGTTTTGGTCTTTTTCTCGAGATACGTTGTGGGGTCTCTTGAAGTGTGTTGGTATTCAGGGGAGTTGATCTCTCATCTTCCTAAGAACACTGCCGAAGAAGCTAGGCAAGATGTTGCTTCCTTCCTGAGAAGAGCCAAAGTCCCCCAATCCAATGTAACCCCAGCTGAGAGACGGTCCCTCAAGAATCTCCACAACAATCCAGATATCATCATTCTACCAGCCGATAAGGGCAACGCCACTGTGATCCTCAACACCACAGACTATGTTGAAAAGATGACAACATTGATCAACTCCCCTGAATACCAACACACTTCAAGAGACCCCACAACGTATCTCGAGAAAAAGACCAAAACCCTCATCAACAACTCCAATATCCCGGATGACCAGAAGAAAGCTCTCATTCCGAGGGAGAAATCTTCGCGCATTCCCCGAATATATGGCCTCCCAAAAATACACAAACCGAATATCCCACTCCGTCCCATAGTTAGCGCCTTTGGCTGCCCAACGCAACCCCTCTCCAGATACCTAGCAAACATCCTCCAACCTCTAGTAGAACAGTGTTCGTCGTATATCCAAAACTCTTTTCATTTCATTGAAACACTCAAAACCTTCAAGCTCCGACCAACAGACATTCTCGTAAGCTTCGATGTAGCATCTCTTTTCACGAATATTCCTTTAGCTGAAACCTTGAGTGTTTTGGAAACCAAACATCATATCTCTAGAGAAAATCTCAACCTCATCAGCCATTGTATGTCAAGTACATACTTTCTATTTCAGGGCAAATTCTACAAACAAGTGAAAGGAGCTCCGATGGGTTCCCCCCTCTCCCCAGTTCTTGCAAACCTCTACATGGTTGACTTCGAAACCAGAGTCATCGACACATCAGAACTCAAGCCCACTTGCTGGCTCAGATACGTAGATGACATCTTTGCCATTTGGCCTCATGGGTTCGAAACCCTACCAACATTCCTGACCCATCTTAACACCATTCACCCCAACATACAATTCACTATGGAAATAGAAAAGGACGACTCCCTCCCATTCCTGGATGTTCTCATCAGGAAGTCCAACAATTCTTTCACTCACACCGTCTACCGCAAACCAACCCATACAAACCGGTACCTCAATGCCAAGTCTCATCATCACCCAGCACAATTGAATTCGGTTCTGAATTCTCTCATACATAGGTCCTTCAAACTCACCGATAACCACAATAGATCCAATGAAATGGAAAAGCTCAAATCCGCACTTACCCAAAACGATTTTTCCGATTCCCAAATCCACAAGTCTATTAAACTCCAGCAAACCCGAGATCTTCACCCTAGACCCCCGAAGGACGAACCTGAACGACAAAAAGCTTTCCTTCCATATATTCATGGTGTTACTGATAAAATCCCAAATAGCACAAGTACGTCCAGTGGACGTACTGCATATGTACGGTGAGGATGCATTGTACGTATTTAGGACGTACTTTTGTCTCCGACAGACGTACATAAGACCTCCCTGCGACTTACCGTTTCCGCATAGTCGGTAATCCCAGGTACGTACTTTTCTAGTCCACACAGGACCTGAAATGTACAGAAAGGGGAACTGTTTGGGACATTCCGAAAACGTACATTTTCCATTCTGTATGCGCTATCCCAAGTAGAACAAACATATTTGACCAATATTGGTTCAATATTACGGGAATATCAACCTTATATTGTAGATGATATCAATAGTGGCCACAAAAAAATGTAAACATTCGGCGATATTAGCTCAATATTCGAAAACAACGTAATGATATATCATATGATATCACTTAATGAATCTAAGTTTTCATATTCGGGATTATTCATTTCTTTTTTACCAAATAGTCAAGTTGGAAATTTTACTCATTCACGTGTACTAACCATCTAACCGAATACTTACCTGGAAAAAGACCTGGCTGCTGCGGGGCTTGTACTCTCGACCTTTTCTATGAAGATATTATTGTCGACCACTGTTACGCTCTACGGCACGGAGAGACTTGTTTTTAAGAAGGAGTTGGGTGCTATAGATGTGATGACTTCAAGTTAGTTTTGTTCGAGATAATATTAAAATTTCAGAAAGTTCAGTAACAATGAAAATATATTCGAAAAAACACTAAAGGATCACTGTCTCATGTGATGGCGGTTTTGGAATATCAAACTTGCTGTGCAAAAAATTCTGTATGTAATTTTCTGGTATTTAAATTCACCACATGTCGATGTTTCAATTTTTCCAAATTTTTTTAGGAATAATTCATTATGAATATTCTATTACCAATATTGATATATGTATGAATACACTAAGTGATCACTCTCAAAATCCCAATACCCCTTGAACCGAAAGGGACCCAATACGTACGTACTTAGGAGGTCCAAACAGTATGTACATACTAACAGAAATGTAGAAAATGAAAGGAACCCAATCCGTACGTACTTGGGAGGTCCAAACAGTATGTACAAAAAAGTACGTCAACGAGACGTCCAGATAGTATGTACATACGATTTCCAAAAATGTACGTCATTACTATTATGTCCCGCAAACGTTTCGAAATATACGAATCTGGAAGGGACTCAATATGTACGCACCTGGAAGGTCCAAATAGTACGAACATAGTTCTTCCAAACATGTACGTAAATGATACGTCTGAGCAGTACGTACATGGGATTCACAAAAAAACACGTCATTGGTATGTCCCTAATTCATTCCGAAAAGTACGTACCTGAAGAGGAGTTAATGTAAACGTATCAGGGACACTTAATAAAGTACGTACATAGTACTTCCAAGCATGTACGTTTTTATTACATTCCGATTGGAACGGGACCAAGTATGTACCTACATGGGACGTTTAACCAGTACATACATGGTACATCCGGTAATGTACGTTCTTCGAATGTCTCCTATCCGTCCCGGGACGTATCGACGTAACTGGGACATAAATGGTTCGTCTTCAGGACGTCGTGTGCTATTTGGGATAAGTCGAATTCTGACACGACATGACATCAAAACCATTTTCACAGCTAACAACCAAATATCCACCTACCTTCGAACACCCAAAGACACAATCCCCAATGAAACCCAAGGAATATATGAAATACCATGCTCTAACTATCCCAGAACATACATCGGCCAGACCAACCGACGAGTGTCCTGTAGAGCATATGAACACGAACTAGCAGTCCGCAATTCTGACACAAACTCAGCATTATTCCAACATCATTTAGAAACAGGCCACAAAATAGATTTCAAAAACACCAAAACCATTGCCACAGCCAAAACCCTCCAAACCAGAGTTACCCGTGAAGCCATTGAAATCGAAAAACGTCCCAACTGCCTCAATAAACGCGACGATTCTCAAAGACTCCCCAATACCTGGAAACCACTCTTGGTCCGACATACTTCTATTTACTCCGACTTGGGAACTAATCCGTTCGAACCTCCCATCGACCGTCCGATCCCTGATCCTGCAATAATTACTAATGAACCCTTAAATCCCACCAACCTTCAATCCTCGATCTCCAGTGATGATAGCCAGCTAGTAAGAAAACTCAGACCTAGACGCAAGGTCACTAAGTCTTGAAAATGGCTCCGAAATGGGAGCCGAAACGTAGACAAGTAAATCATTCCAGACGCGGATCAACCGGAAGTTCCAGCCAGCACATTTCTGACCGCGGAAGCCTAGCCGATCAAATATATATATATATATATCATATACAATTATATATAAAATTTCAATTATAAATAATAACATCTTTTCCTACTGTAGGTTGATACGAGTACTAGATGTAACCATGTATTCGAGCATTCGATTAACATGGATTTTGATGATTACTCAAAAATTTCACTGGACTATAATTTATCACCGGTGATATTAGTTTCAATCAGTGCAACAATCAATTCTCTCACAGAAATACCAGCTAGCGTCGGCAATACGCTGTCGATATTCGCAAAGTTCTGTGTGTATAAGTGCTTTGTCTTGTTCCGCACAAGACCTAATTGGATCCAATTCCACGTCTTCAAATTTAGTTTCTTCCGCTTTATGTGCCCACTTGGGCAAATATTGCTTTGAACTTCCAACTGCAGTTAATTACTCTCAGGTGCAGAAACTCCACGGCAGAAACTTATTTATAACTTTTGCTGGCGATTATCAATTCAATGAAACATAAGGAGAGGTTTATTACATAAAGTTCAGTTCATTCATATAATAAAATCATTTGAGAGAACTGTTCTCGAGCTATTAAATCTCTTAGTACGTTTTGGAGTGCTGCAGGGACCAATCCCAGATAGCACAAAGACATATCAAGTTATCTCATTCAAGACATTTTTGATGTCTCAAAGATGTACATAAATATACATCTTTTACATATCTTCAAGATGTCTTATGAATGTTACGAAATCTGTACATCTTGAAGATATCTTTCCATTCCCATTACATCTGAAAGATATTATTGCTTCAATTTTTTTTGATCGAATAACATGCGAAATTAAAAAGATTTTTTAATGAAACACAGTAAAACTTTTTCATTAAAAATTAGAACACCATATAATAATGAGACTCACATTATGTTTGATGACCCAACTACCTAAATTGTTTCTTAGAGAAGTTTCAGAAACATAGTAATAAATATCCTGAACATTCGAGGGCACTGCTATTTGACGAGTATCCGTTATCTCATCTTCTAGAAACTCAAGATTCGAATCACTAATGAAAGCTGTCTGAACTATTTTCTCCCGAACTATGGTATTTATTCATTCCACTATTATTAGATGAAAAACCCGAGTCCATCTTATAATAATAATAGTGATAATAAATATTCTTTATTGTCTGAAGATTGGATCTTGTTGACGAAGCATCAAGTTGGATATATGTATATATGTAACACAGACATCATTTATAAACACATATACATAACATACAGGTTCCATACACAAAGACTTCTGAATTGCCTATATATATATACATATATACAATATGAAACATTTCAGTTCAGAAGCGATCATCCTAAAATTCATACAAACTATAATAGGGTCTGCTCATCAATAAATGTTTTAATGATTTACTGAAGTAGTCGGTTTGCTGATTGATTTCCTTTATATTCCCTGGTAATTGAATGTACATTTCCAACCCATAATGAAAAAAATGAGTCTTTAATTAGTTCAGAGAAGGGCAGAGGTTGTTTTAAACTATTTTTTCAGCTTAGTCGAGTGTTGTAATAGGAAGGGGTGTTCTCAAATCTTAGCATATGTTTTTTTCACAAGACAAACAGTTTCTAAGATAAAGAGAGCTATAACTGTCACTATTTTATTCTCTGAGTGTCTGCTTGCATGAGTCACGTGGTTTCATCTTATACATATATCTGATGGCTCTTTTTAGTAATTTCAAATTTGGCTCTAATAAACTACACTACTACAACTTGTGTGTGACTCTATGAGAGCATGGTATGCAGTTTTTGCTATGGAAGTTTCAAGTTCTCTGGAAACGATTCTTGATACATAGCATCTCGTAGATACCTTGCCTTCCAGATATTTGATATGATTTTCAAATTTCAGTTTATTTTAGATATGAAGTCCTAGAAACTTAGCACAATCTTTACTTTCAATAGTTTCATTTTGCAAAGGCAAATCGTCTAGTGCGCATTTGGATTGAATTATATTCGTTTTTTTGATATCAGATGTTAGAAGGTTTGAATCATACCAAGATTCAGTGATTCTTATATCTCTAGATTTCATCTCGTGTAGGTTAGGAGAATCGGAATCGGATCTAGTTCCGATTCTCCGAACCTACACTGTTGCCTTCACTTGGGTTCAGTAGCATGATTATTTTGGTATGCATATAGTATTTTATGCAAACCACTTCTCTTCATTTCAACTTTATACTCACTAAGTACGACACTCCACATAATACTATAATGAAATTTCACAGATGGTAAACAAACAATGAACAATAACATCCAGCACCCACGGCAAACCGACACCAAGGTTAGGTTTTAGGTTATGAATTTCAGATCTTGTGCTAGTGTCAGCGGCGGCTCGTATCGAAATGCTGATTGGCCTCGCTCCTCCAGCCAATCATTGAGCACGGAAGCTAGGCGCGAAATTAGTCCGCCGGTTCAAATTGATATATGATACAAGATTATCTGATTTTCTTTTTCCATCAAAACATAAATATGACATCAATATTTTTTTTTAATTTTCTTCAATACACATTATATCGAGAAAAACAGTTTCGTATCGAGAGATAAAGAGATTTATTCATTTCAATTACAAACATTTTTAAAAGGGCATAGCCCAGCTCTTCAGGTTGACTCACAGTCATTCGATATCTTAAGTTAAGCAACGCCGAGCGCGGTTAGTACTTGGATGGGTGACCATGCAGGGAATACCGTGTCGAAAGCCCGTACAGCTGCAGCAAAATAGCATATAATATCTCGCAGGTAATATATCAATGAACACAAGAAATATTGAGGATATGCCGTCCTTCGGAGGGGACGTAAAGCCGGAGGTCCCGAGTCCATGGATGTTGGGCTCGTTAAAGATCCCTACCTCTGGTTGGAATCCCAGAGGGTTCGGCAAAATTTCCGGTTGGGGGAAGTGTGCTCACCGACGTCGGTGAGTGGCCTTGGTAGCGGAAATAGGCCGACGAGAAAAAAAAAACATTTTTAAGTTATCCTGTGTTGAAGATTTGGTCTGATAAAGTATATTTTCAAGATATCCCAACGATGCATTGAATAGGATATTTCCAAGATGAGATAAATTTGATATCTTTGGGATATCTTTCAAACGTCTTGAGACGTTACGATATGATTTGAATAGAAATAAGATATATCAGGATGTCCTGCGCCAGATGGGCTATCGCTGTCATAGCCATAAGCGAGGTCTGGGTTCAAGGAGGTTTGAATACCCAGATTGTGTTTCTAATCTTGAATGACTACTGGATTCACCCTTAACTTGTTCCTCGATACTATTCATTTGGTCTAAGACCCTAATTCTAATGCCTCTGGCTCGAATAAATAGTGTATTAAAATACGTCTTTTTTTGTGCAGAGATGCTGGATTCGATAAAATATATATGAGATTTATATATTCACCTCTTTCTTTCTCTTGAAATCAACCTTGAACATATTTTTTCTAAACATCAATGGTTTCTCCTTAAAGTGGTGAGGGAAAGATTAATCATTAAAGTATATACGAGAATAGTATATGTCTGATTGCTATAAAAGATAATTTTGTGTTACAATATTCTTCACTTTTAATGTCCATAGAAAAGCTTTTTGGAAGTTTTTTGAGTATAATAATGAAAGGAATTCTCGAATTTCAATTCGAGTGCGACGGATATTGGGTAAGAAAATTTCACATCAACAGTATTTGACCAATGAAAAGTGAATTTTGTTTTGCGGCGTTACCGTGTCACCCGATAGCAACTCAGATATTTCATCGGATTTTCTTTCCGCAATCGTAACCTAATCTACAGCTTACATACAGCGAACTGTAGTGAAAATCTTTTGACATAAGCAGAGAATATATTGTTGGACATAACATTTTACTCACCCACTCTGAGCAGAAGTTGAACATAATGAAACGTTATAATTCTACACTAGAGCAATTCAGCAGACTAATGAAAATACAAAATTGATCCACATCTTTATTTACGAACCACAAACACCTCACTATCACTATTATCATGTTTGAAAAAAGGATATGTATTTTTTGTTGCTTTGAGTAAGGATCTAGTTAGGCTTTGTTTTCATTGCATTATTGGCCTGGAGACCTGTCAAGCCCCTCTTGCTTAGGGATCTTTTATCAATAGAACGGCTGAACTTTGGAACTACCGAAGGAGATATTTCTTGAGGCTTACAAACTCAAAATAATGAAGTTAATATTGATCCGTATCTCCTGTCCCTTGATTCACCTGATGCTCTTTGAACATTACAGGGCTTTCTTTTTGTATGAATCTGTATCTAATTTCCTGTATTGTTTGAAAACTGAAATAATCATTTCGTCAAATATATTAAAAAATAATTTCAGAACCCCAGATTGCTGTTTTTTGTGGAAATGATGGAAATTACTCAAGTTCGGCTGGGTGTAGTTTCACTACAATAAAAGTAACTTTATACTCATCTGAAACGAGGCTTTCATGCCCATTTGTTTTCGGTGTGGTGCAGTCCACTTTTAGGTTTTCTCTCCTTGGAAATGAGAAAGATTTGAGTTCTTATATTATTTGTTTTATGTTAACTTGGTTTATTGGCACCAATACGTAACTGCAATACTATGAAAAAGCAAAATTGACTGACTTTTTTCAGTTAATTATCATATTTTTTTTGAATTGAGAAGTTGAATTGAAAATTATAACAAAAATTCAAATGCTTGTTCTTGGTGACTTCCTGCTTCTTTTTTCAAGCTTTTGAAGATTAGATTTTTGATGATTGATGTCAGAATGTGACAGTGACATGGCTCATTCATCAATAGTTCAAATCTTCTGTCTGTCTTTAAATTTCTGACTTTTGAGTGCTCTTTACACGACCTGAGGCTGGGAAACTAAACATAGATCAGAAGCTAAAATTTAAGGAACACCTATGCGTTAAGAATATGGAATGGCATGGAATAGCATTCTGGGGTGTTTGCTGAAAACAGCTCGTGAACTCTGTATTTATATTACAAAAACGAGCAATCAGATATATGTGCGGCAAGGAATGGAATGAAACTTGCAGACATATCTTCATAAAAAACGAAATTCTGACTTCATTTTCCTTATTCATTCTGAAAACGTCTCATCTGATACACAGAAATGAAAGCTCTTTCCTGATTGAAAAAAGTCACTATACTAGACAAGCACATCATCTCAAGTTGACCATTCTAACATCCGCCATGGTGAAAAAATTATCAGCTACCCTCACTGATAGCGTGTATATATAAAAATTCAGGAAGGTAATCCTAACAAAAAAGGGCATTACTCGCTTGATGAGTTTTTTGAGGATCGTTTAGAGATTTGAGGTTCCTGTTTTCTGTTGCCTTTTTTATCGCTTTTTATAATTCACTCATCAATTGGAATTCATTCCCAATTGTCTGTTTTTTGACACTTTTTTCTTTTTGTATGAATCTGTATCTAATTTTCTGTATCGTTTGAAAACTGAAATAATCATTTCGTCAAATATATTAAAAAATAATTTCAGAACCCCAGATTGCTGTTTTTTGTGGAAATGATGGAAATTACTCAAGTTCGGCTGGGTGTAGTTTCACTACAATAAAAGTAACTTTATGCCCATTTGTTTTCGGTGTGGTGCAGTCCACTTTTAGGTTTTCTCTCCTTGGAAATGAGAAAGATTTGAGTTCTTATATTATTTGTTTTATGTTAACTTGGTTTATTGGCACCAATACGTAACTGCAATGCTATGAAAAAGCAAAATTGACTGACTTTTTTTCAGTTAATTATCGTATTTTTTTTTGAATTGAGAACTTTATACTCATCTCAAACGAGGCTTTCATGCCCATTTGTTTTCGGTGTGGTGCAGTCCACTTTTAGGTTTTCTCTCCTTGGAAACAAGAAAGATTTGAGTTCTTATATTATTTGTTTTATGTTAACTTGGTTTATTGGCACCAATACGTAACTGCAATACTATGAAAAAGCAAAATTGACTGACTTCATAATTAACAATTCTCTCACCCTGTATGCGTTGTATATTTTTCATTAGTCGAATGCTTAACTTGAACCCGTCCGCATCCCCCGTCTCCTGCAAGGCGATTCGGGAATCCCGGATACAATATACAATTCAATTAGAAAGTTTTCCAAAAATCCCTCTCTATCAGACTTATCTAATAAGTAAGAGAAGTTGTTGTGCTCCCGACGGGTGTCCTTCGAATCTCGTCTCCTGCCCCAGTTTGTGTTTACGAAGGAATCCCCCACAGTAGCTCTACCCCCTCTCAGAGGGAGATTATAAACTGATCTAATTAACGTGTTTTATTGGTGGATTTAGATATGGTTGGTTGGAGTACAGGGCTGGCCTCCAAGTAACTAGACTGGGATAAGTATAATATCACTCAAAGCTTCAAAAATATCTGTTTATAATTTTGACATTGAATTGTCTGTCTTCAGAATTAGGCATTCCAGATACTTGTCAAAAATGTCAAATGAATCGAAATGAACCAATACGGCGCCATCTGCCCCCCAGAAACTATCGTTTGTTTTCTTTTTTATAAGTGTGTGATTGATTAAAACTGGTATTCGCCCCCCAGACATAACCTGATCTGGAATGCCTAATTGAGAGAAATGTCAAAACTATTTACTTCTCATGATTTTTTTTTTCTACTACTATCCGTAAATATGCTGATTTCTTCATACTTCAGTAAACGGATAATTGGCGATTCCAGCAATATGATTTCATATAAGGTAGGATATGAATTCCACCAATCACAGAAATCAAAATACTTAGTTACCAGGGACAACCATGTAGAAACGTCACAATCCTGATCTGTCTGTCTACAAACACGATATTCAAGGGACTTACATCTCCATTCTTTACATCAATAATCAACTGAAATTTTACAGTTCAAGTGGTCTAGTTCGTTGTAGCGTTAGGCTTCTGAGACGAACCACTTTATAGTCGTGGGTTTGAGTCTCACCAGAACCGACTATTTTTCTGTCCCTTTTTCAATTTGACACCACTGATTCAATTCGTATCGTTCGATATTGAATTTAACCAAGTTTTTTTTTTCATAAATATCGAAAGAATACTCTGTAACTAAAATTGATTATCAATATGATACTTGAAAGAGAAATCCGAAATATTAATAAAATCAATTGTACAACTCGAATCGATATTGGCCATATCGCACTCAAACATTTGAGCACTAGCCTACGGCATCCAAACTACTATTCCTGATAAAAGGAAATATCACATCGTTGCAGTAAGGAAATCTTTACGTTTACTCTGAGAAATTTCGTCTGGAATGTCAAAATTTCCCAGCGATTTGGAAAAATATATTAGTTTTTATCACTCAGTAGTGTCGTGTTATCCTTTCACCCAAGTCTCATTGTGATGAATGGTAATGGTTCGGACTTCCATTGTCAACTCTATTGAAACCTGTTGTTAAGAACGAGAGGATAAAAATACAAATCAAATGAGAGAATCAAATCAGAATCGAATTCGTCAGTAATGAAATTGAGGATTGATTGATCAAAGAAAATATTCTTGTTACAAAAAATCGAGATTTCGAATATGAAATATGAGTCAAAAAAATGTTATGTGAAAAAATAAATGACATAATATTGTGACACGAAAATAAAGGAATCGAATGTGGAATACTAGTCAAAAAAAGTAAATGAAGAAATAAATGAAATATTATGAAAAAATGTTGAAACCAAGTTTCAAGTTGCGACGTTTCGATTGCTGGTATCTGCAATCGTCTTCGGGTGATGACTGTCATCACCGTCATTTCCGTTTACTTGACGATGCACGACGTATTTCCTTCTCTGAGGGAAAAAATAGGTGCAGAGTTCTGTCTGTCAGTTTGACAGAACTGTAGATAGAAAAATAATGAAGCCTCAAAATAGAACTGACGATAGATGTTTATGAAGTAAATAAAAGTTTTGGCATAAAAATAGTCTTCAAAAACTTGAATGATCTAAGAGATTGAAAGAAATTTTCACTTCGGTTTCTGAATTGATTGCCTTCCTTCAGTATTATGTATAAGTATTCGGTAACAGTATGAAAGCATCCATCTACAACTTAGCCTTGAAAGTAAAAACGCTAGTTTGATTTTAAATATATATGGACTTTTTTGGAAAAGTGTAGTAGTGTGTCACGAAATCTCAATTAGACCGCCATACTTTGTGAAATGATCATGATTGTCTGAATTTTTCACAAACTTGCTCAGATTTTTTTCTCGAATACATAATACAGTGATATATGTACACAGAATAAAAAGTCGTAATATTGTTTTTCTTGATATATGGTTTGCATGTATCAGTAGGTTTCAATTTGAAAATCAGTCAGATTATTCTCTCTGAGAAATAAATATTCGGTTTGAATTTGTAGCGCAACCCCATAGAATAATGTTATACGAAACATGTGAGTGAATTAAGGCATTATATACAGTCAGTAACTGATGTGAATTTAAAACCCCTTACAACTGGAGTACACCCACTGTTACACATTGCCTAGAGAGCTCGTCTGCTTGATCGTTGGTTTGAAACGCACTTTTTCTTGATCACTCAAATATAATGCGAAAAGGTGATCAGTTCAGAAATAGAAGTGAATTTTCAAGTATCGTATATATCATTCATTCTGTGATTTTGAAGCTGAAATTTTCATTTTCTCCATAAACTTCTACTGTCAACACTATTTTGAAGCTTTATTAATTTCTTGCCAACATGTGAGCATTGTTTATATATCTATCAACAATGATTTTGGATTGTTTATAGAGATATATAGTTGGCTAATCATACGGAAATTTTATTTGAAAGGTTGAATACTATGGCACTAGTGATTTCGTTTCTTATTTTTTCTTTGGTATTTTTAACGGACGTTTCACCTTGAATTCGATATTTTCTTGATTACCTATACATAATGCCACAAGATGGCAATCAATTGAGAAAGAAAAGTGGTTTTGTCAATATCTTGGATCATTCATGAGGATTATTTCAATGCCCAAACATGCCCAAAATATCATTTACTGTATAAATTTTTATTGTCAATTATATTTTGAAGCTTCATTAGCTTTCTTTCAATATTTCAGTCAAACTGACACACAGGACTCTGCACATATTTTACCTGTTTAAAATCGCTTTTTCACAGACAGAATAACTATCCTCTTTCTCTTTCAACAGTGGTCAGACTAACAAACAGGAATTTGCTCCCACTTTACCCTTCAGAGCAGGAAACTTTGTTGTAGATTATCAAGTAAAAAGAAGTATCAAATCAACGTAATAGTATGGATGGCGTCACAAAAACGCTTCGAATGCTTTTCACCCAGGCTTTCGCTATCCCTCTATAAACAATGATTATATGATCAACGGGGACTTCAAGTTTTTTACGGCATATCCACACTGATCTTGATGTTAGGTTAGTTAGTTGAAGCCTTGAGTAAGGCATGGCTATTCGTAAGAATATTGATCCTTCCATTTCGTTCAAACGTTTTTCTAGTACCTCAATTAGATAATTGAATGAATTTCTGCCTAGAATAAGTAAATTGGCCAAGCAAGCAGCTGTGCCCCAAATTTTTTGGATTGGTTATCGAAATGCAATTATGGTATCTAGGAACATGGAACATTAATTTTTGAAAATAAGTATTTTACTTCTATTAGACATTGTGTTTTCGTTCTTCATTGATTTGGAGGAAAAAGAAGCCTAAAAACACTTCTTCAGAGTAATAATGGTTTCACCAAATTTATTTTGAAGTTATTTGGCTCAATGAAATGACTCTTGAAACTTTTTATTATAAAGTCCTTTTTCACTAGCGAAACCTTTGCTTTATTTATCTTTATTCATTTACTCTTTCACTCCAAACTGCATCTATAGAGTCATCAGTGTTACAGTTAATTAAACCCGATACTTGAGAGAAGATCAATTCTAGCACATTAAGACAGGTGACCAGAGGTATAAATCGACGAATGTCCATATATTTTCTGATCTATTTGCTTGTATATCTTCCAATTTAAAGTTATCCTGATTTATATAAAGGCGTATCTTTCTTCATCAATCTACTCGATGGCCCTGTATACTGTGTCGTTATCACATTTCCCTCGTCCTTTGAACACTGCTGGAGAGTTGCACTAATGAACACATACCTTTGTCAACGTCGGGAAATATGATTAATAGGGTCCAATGGTCAGCAGACACCCTTCATGAAACTCTTCAGATTCCTGGAGTTGAGTCAATCGAAATTGACCGAAGGAATATTAGATGAGTATTCCCAATCGAGATATTCCTAGAGGTCTAATCATAATGACAAAGGAGCTTAATGGATTTACGGAAAATTGATTAGAGATAATGGGGATTTGTTTCGGGAGGAATGAAATCAACTAAGAGATAATGAAAATATATTGATTTAAAATGATGGAATAAAATGTATAATTAAGATAAAAGACTTGACATAGTCAGTGGGCATACTTGAAGACTGGCGTTAAATCAAATCATCTTTCGAACAATCTGTTCAGGCCAGTCTCAAATTACCTACACAGTAGGTTTCGGCTGGCACCTGGTCAGAAAACAACTACTCCCCTGGCTAATACCACGAAGGGCATTGAATTATATCTGACCAGGTGCCAGTGCAGGTTTCTTCACAGAAGTAAATCCTGCATTTGCTTTCGTCGATACAAATGAAGGAATTGATTTTCAATTATAGGGACGGACACACTTGCAGACCGGTTTCGAGATTTGGCCACTCGTCAGTGCAAGGCAGTGCCATCATCAACATAAAGTCGATGATTTCCCATAATTAAAAATCAAACTCCTACACGAGTATCAAGCCCCGGCCAAAGCTGATGCGAACAACGAAGTTATTACGCCATCTACCAATGGACGAGGTATTCCAAAAGCAAACCGAATTTGCCCATTCTTCCTGCGAGGAAAATGTAAAAACACTTGACATAGTCAGTGGGCATACTTGAAGACTGGCGTTAAATCAAATCATTTTTCGAAAAATCTGTTCAGGCCAGTCTCAAATTACCTACACAGTAGGTTTCGGCTGGCACCTGTCAGAAAACAACTACTCCCCTGGCTAATACCACGAAGGGCATTGAATTATATCTGACCAGGTGCCAGTGCAGGTTTCTTCACAGAAGTAAATCCTGCATTTGCTTTCGTCGATACAAATGAAGGAATTGATTTTCAATTATAGGGACGGACACACTTGCAGACCGGTTTCGGGCTATTTGGCCACTCGTCAGTGCAAGGCAGTGCCATCATCAACATGAAGTCGATGATTTCCCATAATTGAAAATCAAACTCCTAATTCGGTTTGCTTTTGGAATACCTCGTCCATTGGTAGATGGCGTAATAACTTCGTTGTTCGCATCAGCTATGGCCGGGGCTTGATACTCGTGTAGGAGTTTGATTTTTAATTATGGGAAATCATCGACTTTATGTTGATGATGGCACTGCCTTGCACTGACGAGTGGCCAAATAGCCCGAAACCGGTCTGCAAGTGTGTCCGTCCCTATAATTGAAAATCAATTCCTTCATTTGTATCGACGAAAGCAAATGCAGGATTTACTTCTGTGAAGAAACCTGCACTGGATTTACTTCTGTGAAGAAACCTGCACTGGCACCTGGTCAGATATAATTCAATGCCCTTCGTGGTATTAGCCAGGGGAGAAGTTGTTTTCTGACAGGTGCCAGCCGAAACCTACTGTGTAGGTAATTTGAGACTGGCCTGAACAGATTGTTCGAAAGATGATTTGAAGATAAAAGAGAAAAAAATATCGTTACGATATTTCCTTGGATTCGTTTATTAAAACTCCAAACATCACTAAACTACTTTCATTAAAACTCTTTATCACAATACAGTACCATCACTAAAACTGTAATGAAGGACCTAGCGAATTATAGTTCATACTATTCAAAAACTGTTGCACGTCATCATGGGCATGGTTAAATTTTGAAGTATACTGTAGCCAGATTGTTATAGAATTATGGAATATTGGAAAATAATTAAAATTAGTAATTGATGAATAATGTTGCATAACTTAAATATATTTATAATGATGGGTTGCATCTCTTGCCAGTCGAATAAATGCTCTCTATTAAACCATTTTCTTATTTCATTCTCTGTATGTTTTATCGAATTCTTCCATATGTCGGGAGTGACAGTAAAAAGTGCCTCACGCCTCACGCCACATATTCAAACAATTTTCATTAGAAGTACCTCCTTTACCTACGTGCTTGTTGTAATATGACTTCGAAATTCCCCATATCAGTTCAATTGGATTGAACATGCAGTGGTACGGAGGAAGACGTAAAACTTTATGTCCATATTGTTCTGCCAACTGATCTACTCCGAATATTGATTCCGGTTTGTTACTTAAAAAAGAAAAATATATGAATATGAACATTGTTTGTGTAAGTTGCGGACCGTGCCACAATTCTGAGCAGTTCACTTTTAAGCATCTGAGCACAAAATTCTATGTTATTATTGAATAACCAGTCTTGAATGTCTGCTTTTTTCCACGATGAATTAGGTATTTTCGTCAAAAGTACGTTGTGGTATGAAGCATTGTCCATAATGATCGAAGATGGTTCAGTCAAGTTGTACAATAATTGATATTCAAACCAATGTAAAAAATTGCTTGAATTCATTTCGCCATGGTAGTCATCATTTTGGGATTTCGATGAAAAAACAAGCTCAGCGCCTTCAATGAATCCGTCCTCATTACCTGCTTGAAGTATTATATTGTATGAGACTTCAAATACTTACTGCGCTCGTACATGGTATAAATCGTGTTACGAATAGTAGTCCAGTCTATGACCATTTTCCCGTGTATTTATCCCATACAGCACCGATTCGCATGAAAATTTGGATTCAGGATCTACAACCCCTCTTTTTCAAAATCTACCCTGTGCCGAGGGTTGCTTTCTCCCTGGGGGTGGATGCCACCCCTTCTTGGGGGGTGAAAAATTTTTTATTGTAAATAAGTGCGGAAATCAATAGATTGACTAATTCTAAGCACTTTTCGTTCAATGAAGTTTTTTCTGAAAAGCAATACTTTTCGACTTATTCGCGAGTGAAATTGTCGGTTTTCAGGCGTGTTCAGATCCTTTTTCGCGAATAACTGGAAAATAATGCATCTAATCGAAAAACCTGCAGAGAGCAAAATTATAGCTTTTGAAAAAACAAAAGCGATTGTTTTTTTGTGATGTATGCAAACCCACTACAAACTGAATAATTGCTTGTTGGAAGTTGATTGGTATTTTCAAACGCCAAAATAGAAAGTTTCTACGTACAATAACCAAAAACCAATACATTTTTCGGGAAAAACTAATTGGACCTTTTTTTAAGACCATCAAAAAGCCTTTATTCTTCCACCAGGCCTAAAATATAGTCACTATGTGTATTCTTCAATAATCTAATGTACATACTCTAATTTCAAAAAAAAATGTTTTTGTTTTTTTTCCCATAACTCGCTTAGTATTCAAGCAATCAAATCCACCAAAAAAGCATCTGTAGCTTTTTTCAAGAGCTATAAGCTCATCCACATGATTATTTGTTTCAGATTATATTTTTGAAAAGGCTCATGCTGAACGGACTCAAAAAAGGTACTTTGTGCGAACCCTCACAATATTTAACTGGCCATATCTTACTCTATTTTCATCCTGCAGAATAAAATGAAACACCAAAATCATCCGAGAAGAATAACCTTCAATTTGTACTCTAGAAAATTTTGCATGTGATCAATACTTTTCGAGTTATTTAATAGTGATTTTAAGCTGAATTACGTATATGATTTTTATCTCTTCAATCTCAATTTTTTCTAAAACTATGTACTTTCAGTTGATGAAACACTCAGTACACATTATAAGAACATGAATAAAGTGAATTTTGGAGTAACAACGAATTTTTTTCAGAGGGGGGGAAGAGAGGATTAGTTATTCACAATTTTTTTTCAACAAAAAAATTGGATTCAACATTATTTCCTTCATACCTCGGTCGGTTTTGATGCTAGAAACTTTTATAAATAACAAAAATAAAGGATTTTCGAACTTCAAAAGAGGTCCAATTAGTTTTTCCCGGAAAATGCATTGGTTTTTGTTTATTGCACGTAGAAACTTTACATTTTGACGATTGAAAATACCAATCAACTTTCATCAAGCAATCATTCAGTTTGTAGTGGGTTTGCATACATCACAAAAAAACAATCTCTTTTGTTTTTTCAAAAGCTATAATTTTGCTCTCCACAGGTTTTTCGATTAGATGCATTATTTTCCAGTTATTCGCGAAAAAGTATTTGAAAACGTGTTTTTTTCGCCTGAAAACCGACAATTTCACTCGCGAATAAGTTGAAAAGAATTGCTTTTCAGAAAAAACTTCATTGAACGAAAAGTGCTGAGAATTAGTCAATCTATTGATTTCCGCACTTATTTCCAAGAAAAAATTTTTCACCCCCCAAAAAGGGGTGGCATCCACCCCCTGGGAGAAAGCAACCCTCGGCACAGGGTAGATTTTGAAAAAGAGGGGATGTAGATCCTGAATCCAAATTTTCATACGAATCGGTGCTGTATGGGATAAATACACAGTTTGCACTTTTTTCACCGTCATAGACTGGAGTATAGCACCTGTATCTAGTAGTGAGGTATTTGTAACTCTCTTGGTGGTTTTACGTTTTCGAGGTGATTTGAGAGCTTCATTTTTTTTTTCTTTTGGGAAATTGCACTCACAGTATACATACTTAAGTTAAAGGTTGCTGCCACACGCTAAAAATGAATATCTGACCGTAGATTACGAATAAAGTTCACTATATTATACTTAGTTTACCTCTCTAACAGCCGTTAAAGGAAGCAAATATCCATTATTATCGCGTTCTCTTTCGAAATACTTAGTCTATCAAAGATGCAACAAACTCTTGGCAGCGCTCGTTTAACTGCTTTGGCATTTTTACGAAGATGACTACTTGCTATGGAATGCTCAAAATACACTTTTTTTTGGATTTCAATATCGTAAATGTATGTGGATAGGTACCCAAACACAGAACTGTCACTTTGACAAAAAATTGTCAGTTGATAAAAACAAATTTCAAATGGAGTGTGGCAACATGGAGATTGCAGCCAAATGAATATCAAAGAAAACAGGCGCCAAATTTGAAATTCAATGTAAACGTTCCAATGCATTCCCATTAATGGATTGGTGCCACTGCGTTGATTTTATGTCGTCATCGATGACGTGCAACAGTTTTTAAATTGTATTGACTATAAGTACAGTTTTCAGTCATTTGAACCCAGAAAAAGATATATTTAGCTCAATTTTCATATTGGTGTCATATGCATGAATACTACGCAAAGTTCACAAATGAAGAGAGATGTTGGAGTAATTCTGAGTTTGGGATATGTTATTAGGGCCGTGTTCCATTTCCAAATATTGTTACCGTTAGCCGTTCCATTGTACTGGTTACCATAGTGACCGTGAAATGTGGTTGGTAACGAGACATGGATCTAGTCCAAGATAAGGAATAGAACCATTTGTTTACCGGATGAAACATACTTTTTATTGGGTTTCATAAAAAGAGGAATACGCCTATCATAATGTGGTCCAGACTATATACAGTGAGATTCAAAAATTTCCACAATATGGAAAACTATTTTATTATCGATTCTTCAGAAAATTTTCTTCCTCATGAAAATTGGTGTATTGCAGAATACTTGCATATGAGTTGTCAGAATTTCTGAACAGTGTACAGGAGAGAACGAAAAATAGGAATTTTGATCAGGTGTAAACCACATCTCATTTTTGACATAATCAATAAGGTTCATTCAAGAGAGTTGTTCAGAATTGAAATCAATATTCAAATTCACAGAATCAAATCCAGAGTAGTTTACTCTTGATCAAAATTCTATTTTTCCTTCTCTCCTGTAAGCTGCACGGAAACTTGAAATTTTGACAACTCATAGGCAAATATTCTGCAATAGAACAATTTTTATGAAGGATAGAATTTTCTGACGAATCGATAATAAATTCTTTTCCATATGGTGGAAATTTTTTGGATTTCACGGAATATAAACATTTTGGTAGACGTATTCGTCTATTTATGAAACCCTATAAAAGGTATGTTTCATCCAGTAAACAGGTGGGTGAAGGTCGGTCTCTATTCTGTCTCATGGACTTTTCTTGAAAAGTTGGTTACTTATCTGTCACCAGAGTAACCGATAAGGAATCGTTGGTGGGTTAAATAACCATGGCAAGTGAGTTTTTTTAAAGTAATTCACGTCCATTTATAGTGGAATTAGAGTATGTGAAGAATTGAGAAATATTTTTTCAACTGAGGAATTCATTATGTCACAAAACAAAAAATTATTAACAATTCCAAGCTTTTCACTAGTATGTAAGGGAAAGTTTCTCAAGTCCACTTTGTATTATTATGTCTTCGAAAATATTTTAAAAATGACTACTCCTTTTATTTTGAATTCGTACTGAAGACAGACAGTGTCATCAAATCATTACAGACAACTAACAACCGTACCGTATATCACCGAATT
The DNA here is from genome assembly GCA_032362365.1 of Zygogramma bicolorata. NCBI lineage: Eukaryota > Metazoa > Arthropoda > Insecta > Coleoptera > Chrysomelidae > Zygogramma > Zygogramma bicolorata. Next base: position 145,647 of record JAVJAQ010005841.1, read on the forward strand.
TTCCGAAGTACCGCTCAACCGAGCAGTTACCACTACGCTATCTTGAGTTACCAGTCTGGTTAATCATACAGGGAAACGGAATACGGCTTAGGACCCTGATGAAAAATCCAAGTTTTCGACCTTTTAGGGGGGGGGGCGAGCGATACGCCATCTTGGATTTTTTAAAGATTACTTTATCGATTGTAATCGTACTAGATATAAAGTTTTTCTTTGACGGTAGATAGCACACACGACTCAAACTAGAAGCTAACTGTGAATTCATGGTAAATGATTACATTATGGCTCTAGTTGAACACACAAATCATGATGATTATAGAGAAAGAGGAAAATCAAGCATAAGGTGCATGCGTTCATGGAACATCAAGAATCATACTAGGTGATTAGAGCTGTGGCAGGCGTTCAAAAAGAAGAGTTTTCGTAGAAAGGTCTTCATAACTGATGAATCATATCTGAATTTGAATGAACATTTTTTGGACAATCAGAATCAGCATGCCTCGAAACCCCTTTTGATGATGTTTTGTTGAAAAATCTAAAGAAACTATTGAGGACTTTGAAATATATAAATTCTTATAACTCTGGATTCCTCATTGTATTTTTGTATGTCTGATGGTCGAAAATAAATTTCGATTACTAAACGCTGGTATTATTTGAAAAAAATATAAGTGTACGTAACTCGTACGCAACTGAAAAATTGGATAATATTAGAACATGTATTTTTACACGATTTGAAAACGGCACGGTCCAGCTCTTCAGGTTGACTGACTGTCAAGTCACAGCATATACCTAACAATCAGCATGGACACTCCCTTGAGCGGGAAAAGTACGCGCATGTACTTCGCGTCGCTATGTCGGCCATGATGAGAAGCAGTTGACCTGTCATATTGTAATTCCTTTATTGCTGCTTTCGATCAGACAGTTTCCTGCTCTAGGACTCTCGAGCTTCACTATTGGTGGAATTTGCCACTTATCATTTTCCAGCTAGAACAAAATAGCAATAATCAAATGACGAACGTTATTTTATTAGTTGTAGTCATTTGGGAACAAGTTCAATTTCATGAATTATGACAAGATAAAATTTCTAGTACGCCTCTGTTATAGATACCATGTCGCAAGTATGGCCCTGAGTAATCCGCTTTTCAAGATGGCGTCTTTATACTTTTTGAGATCAAAGGCGGCATCCCAGAGTGTCCGTGCTGATTGTTCGGTATGCTGTGGTCAAGTTAAGCAGCGCCGAGCGCGGTTAGTACTAGGATGGGTGACTTCATGCTGGGAAAGACCGCGTCGAAAGTTCATACAACTGCAGCCAAATAGCATATCAGGAAATATATCAATAAGCACAAGATATATTAAGGATCTTCCGTCCTTCGGAGAAAAACGTAATGCCAGCGTTCCCGAGCCCATGGATGTAAGGCTCGTAAAAGATCTCTACCTCTGGATGGAATACCAGAAGGTTCGGCAAAATTTCCGGTTGGGGGAATTGTGCTCAATGGCGTCAGTGATAGGCATTGGTAGGAAGATAGGCCGACGTTGAATGAAGGATTGAAACAAAAAAGGTTTGGAAGCATAAATGAGGAGCGAACTGTATTCGAAAAGCTCTCGGTTAAGGAATCTTGGGTATTTTCATAACTTTTTTTGAAGCAGAATTGAGGGCTTTGTCTCTATGTCCTGACTTCTGATATTTCGATGTAATAGACCCAGCCTACATACATTCTTCTTAAGCTCGCTCGAAACGAACTTGTTATTCGGATGAGATTCGAGAAATTCCAGGAAAATTCGGGAATGCCACCCTCCAGCCAGTCCTGCAATAATACGACACTCTCCACTTTTCATCGCGACTAATCCTTCGACATTCAATGGATGATGCGGGCGAGCTCTCTACAAAAAGGCTTTTTCTCCATAGAAACTCACTCACAACATCTAACACCCACGTCGTGTGTTCGGCTTTCAAACTTCAGCTTGTATTTATATTCACTGAAATAGCGTCGGATTTATAGGCCAGTACCAATCACATTGAACATTATAAGAGAGGATGGCCCGATTCGCCAATGTTATTATCCTGTCAGTTACGTCAGCGCGATACCTGATACATAACCAAAATAATACTTTTCATACTCCCACCATTAAATATGCTCCGTCCTTTATAGTTTACAAATAGGATAAGTAGGCGATTCCAGTCAACCGAATCGTTATGATTTCATATTCACAGAAGGTACGATGTGAATTTCACGTATCACAGACAACAAGATATTTGGTTACCAGGGACAACCTTGTAGAAACGTCACAATTCTGATCTCTCTACCTACAAACACGAAATCCAAGTGGTTTCATTCAAGCATAAATAAATGTACTTAATCTGAAATATTTTTTGGTATACTGAGTAAAGTTTGAACTGTCACAATTGATGTTTTTTTTGTGGAATTGAAGGACTTACATCTACTCTTCACACCAATAGTTAACGGAAATTGTACAGTCCAAATAACTTAGTTGGTTAAGACGTATGCCCTCTGTGAGAGTCCAGTTTATAGTTGTTGGTTCGAGTCCCACCAAAACCTTTCTTTTTGGACATTTTTTAATTCGACATTACTATTTTAATTTGTATCGTTCAGTATTGAATTTGATAACGTTCATTTCCATTGAGTTTTTCATGAATATCGAAAAATACACTATATCTAAAATTGATTATCAATATGAAAGTTGAAAGAGAGTTTTTACCTGGTCGAAGATAAAATTAACTGTATAACTTAAATGAATATTGGCCATATCGACCTCGGACGTTAGATATAGAATTTTTTTTCGATATTTATTAAAAACTCGAAGGAAAGAAACTTCAACAAATTCGATTTGACTTAATAGTACATGAAAAGCTATAATATATCAATCGTGGAAAGTACAAAAATGTTTCGGTTTTGGTGGGACTCGAACCAACAACTATAAAGTCGACCGTCTCATAGAGCGTACGCCATTACCAACAAGGTTTTTGGACTGTAAAATTTCAGTTAATTATTGGTGCCGTTAACAGTTCCATCACTAGAATCACTAATTTTTTGTGAATGAATCTCTTACACTGATATACTGATAATTACAATGAAATTGATGACAAATTGACGGTAACGAAAATTCAGAAGTCACAAAGGAAGCCGTGATTTTGAAGATAAAATGTTGTATAAACCTAAAAACAACGAGAAAATCGAAATATTGCAATTATTGTTAACATTCACCTAGCTAAAATCATTGATTTTTGAAAATGTTTGATTGAAAAATTTTCATAATCATAATGATGGTAGACTGATCAGAATTAGGACGTTTCTACAATGTTGTCCCTGGTTACCAAGTATTTTGTTCTCTGTGATTGGTGGAATTCATATCCCACCTTGTGTTGTATGTGTTCCAAGTAAAAAGCACAGGTACATCACAAAAATTGAATTTCACAAAACAAAACCCATGATCGAAATGGCAAGTGAAAAACAAGACTGAAAAGGAGATGAATTGAGCTGAGCTTCGTTGGATAAGTTCAAACTTCTTCATATTTCTTCAACTTCATCACGAAATAGAAATATTTAGGGAAGGTATCGCGGTGACGTCAGCTGACAGGATTACATTGCAGTATAGGGAACAGGACATCCTCTGTAAAAATGCTTAATGTCCTTGGGCTAGTACCACATTTTCGTATGCTGTCATGAGACAAGATATGAGTGGGATTGATGTGTATAAAGAAAATAGTGATCTTTGAAATCGGATAAAATGGTCTTATTTTTAGATAAAAATCAGAAACTGCGGAAAAACCGAAGTGACGATTGTTTTAGGACATCAATAAGGAACTGAATCTATTTTTTGGGTCTTTGTCTTTCCTAGAAATGAAAAAGAAAAAAAAATATTTCAAATTATCAAATTCAAATATCTGTTTCTAAGGCAAATTGGTATATTTGCCCCGATACGTAACTGCAATATTATGAAGAAGAAAATTTGACTTTTTTATCAGTTACGTATCGTATTTTTTTACGGAATTGAAGATTTATTCAAAAAAGAAGAAGCTTTTTATTCCTATAATATCTGTGTTTGGCGCTAATTGGTATATTTATCCCGGTCCTGATGCGTTAGGTACTGCAACGTTACAGAGATGAAAGTTGACTATTTTGTCAGTGACGTATCACATATTTCATGAATTTGGAGAATGAATTGAAAAAATGTATCGAAGAATGTATATGTTCCTTTCGGAAGCAAATCTGCCTTCTTTTTCAAGCCTATTGGAAATTTTTCACTGAGGTTTGAAATTTTGGCAACTAGTGTCAAAATGTGACACTGGCATGATTAATTCATCAATACGCTAGGTTCTAAAATTTCATGCCGAAATTATTTGGAATTGGAATTCAGCTTGTGATAATATCCATTCAAAGAAAAATTCTGTCCATTTATAAATATCAATCAAATGAGATCCTTAGCAAAAACCCTCATTTTTGATGATATTCTTCTTGATAAGATAGTGATATGGCCAGCCTGGGTCATTTCCACTTAATAATCAGTTGGTTGTCATGGCAACAGTCAGGTTTCAATCTACAGGCAGGAAATTGTCGAGGGTTTTATCCCGATTACACCAAGTTAAATTGGTTAAAATGTGTGCTCATCCATGATTTTCGAAATTTTGCTTAGCATATAACTTGAGTGTATAATAATTTGATATCTCATTTTGAATTATTATACACGAAAACGTTTTCTTGAAAGCAAAATTATGGAAAACTTCAAAATCCAACACAGTAACAAAATGGAACCTGAAAAGTGAGCCATAATCCAGGTTTATCTTGATCAGCTTAAACGGTTAAAGAGGTCTAGTGCAATTAAGGCCGATTCATAAACTTGACGTTGCCGATGACGTTTGCGCTTGCTGTTCCTTTCGCGCATCTACTGAAAGGCATACGATGTCATAAACGCCGTTTTCTAATGCTGTCCACCGTTCAGCGTGCCCTTGGTGCCGTTCGACATGAACCACTTTTATCTTTTGCCGTTTGCCGTCCGTAGCATCCTTCGTAGCAGGCCGTGATAGCCAATCAAATGCATTTGCTTGAATGCGGTTGACCATGTTCCTTGCTGAATGGTAATGGATCGGACTTCCATTCTCTATATTATTAACTCTACTGAAACCTGTTGCTAATAACGAAGGGATAAAAATACAAATCAAGTGAGAAAATCGAATTAAAATCAAATTTTTGGTCAAAATTGAAATTGAGGATTGATCGATCGAAGAAAATAATGTTGTTACAAAAAAATGGAGATATCGAATATGAAATGAGTCAAAAAAATTTTAAATAAAGAAATAAATGAAATAGTATTGCGACAAGAAAATCAAGGTATCGAATGTGGAGTATTTGTCAAAAAATGTAAATAAAGAAATAATTGTATTATTATGACAAAATATTTAAACCAAGTTTCAAGTTGAGTGTATAATCGACGTTTTGATTGCTGGTATCCGCAATCGTCTTCGGGAGATTACTGACAATATTTTCACTTGTGTTCGGTTATGAAGCCTCGATTTCCCTATGGTGGGGGAAGGGGCGGTACTAACAAGGAGGCGAGCGGGTGCTACTTCTAGCAGGAAATGGATGTTTTGGTCCATGCCTTGGATAAGCGGCTTCTACACATTCCGGATCTCCACGCTGAAGTGACTGAATGCGTCGTTGTTGAAGATGTAGGCGGCTTCCTTGATGTTCCTCTTGAACCAGTGCTCCTCCTTGTGTATGACCTCGGCTTCAGACCATTTAAAACTGTGATGGTTTGTCCAGACATGCTCCGCTATTCCTGATTTCATTGTTTCTCTTCGTGTGTTTTTCTTGTGTTCGCCTTATGAATAAGGTTATGTTCGTTTCTTAAATGGAGTGAATGATTTCAACGGCAGCGAACGTCAGAGGTTTATGAAAGGTGGAATTTCTTGTCTACGAACGGCAATCCACCAACGTCATTAGTAACGGCGAAGAGCAAACGGAACGTCAAGTTTATGAACCGACCTTTATTCGCTGTAAAACTCCGTAAGAGCAGGCTAGCTTTCAACTTTTTCATCGGTTAACCGCATTGAAGAAATCATTGGGAAATGATCAACAGGACAGAAATGAGTGGATAAAATTTGACTACTTTGGAGAGTTCGTTCTAGAGGTTGGAACTCGTCAAATATCAGTGTGAATTCGGAAATTAGTTTTTCAAACTAAAGTCAACCTGTCAGAGAGTTGTTGTACAAGAGGTGAACATTATTTGTTTAGTATCGATGCCAGGAATAAACTAAAAAAAAACTACAGATACCTTATCATATACACTAAACGGTATTTTTCTCGGGATTTCTCGAGCACCAGATTTGAAATAACACTTGTCGCCGCATTTTCAATATCCGATGGTAGATCATCTTCACTTGAAGACATTTTCGCTCAAGAAACTTGATGATGGTTCTGGATATCGATCTGACAATTTAATTCGACATCAATAGGGAAGAATATCGACCAATGAGGGCGCTAGTGGTGGTCAAACTATATCCACCATTTTCTGTGTTCATGATGCTTCGAAAGCTCATAATATTTGTTTCTTTTTCAGGACATTTTTTATTATAGTGTAGTGAGAACTGTGAATAGCCGCACAATACTATTCATTGGAGGTGAACAGTGTGTTTCAAAATGTAATAATATTTTTTCCAGGACATCTTTTAGTTTTAGTGTAGTGTTAGTGAACCAAAGAGGCTTTTATTACATGGATGATGAAATGCGCCATAACTTCGCCTAAAAATAGACAAAAAGACTCACCAAGTAACAAGAAATAATCTCTTTTGAAATGCAAGGAACACACTTAAGCCGCTCTAGATGGTGATTTATGCAGTTTCAGTTTAATTTTCCAATCCTTGTACCTGTCTATTTTCTCTTTCAATCCACTCTCCGTAATGTTTTCAACCAAAGATGTATTTCTCTTTGGAAACGTGTGGAAAGACAACTTTAGATTTCGGTTCCTAGAGTTGCGGCAACTTGGCACCAAACACTTTATACTGCTCACTGAGCGATCTGCATCCATGATTTTTTTATATTATTAATAAAAAAAACTACAACTTTAGATGAGATTTCCTAAATAAACACCAAAGAACTCATTAAATTCAAACACAAAAAATGGAAGCGTTTGTTTGTCAAATTATAGCAGTGCGTTATATTTCCGCCAGACGTCGCATAAAATTATGAACTTCCCAATAAACGGCTATGTTTATACCTACCGTTGCTACGGTTACAAAAATGATCACAGGCAACTTGTGTTTTCAATTATCAGAAAACTGTGATGAGTAGGTACAGCTCATCAAATCCATCTTGGCACAAACTCAGATTGTTTTTCAATTGCAGACTGGTAGTGTAGACCCTAACGAGAGGAAAAACACTTTCTAGGAATGAATTTCAACACAGTGATCACATATAATAGGTGTTTTTTTATTAGTATACTTCACAGAGATTGCTGGGCATATACGTTATTAGTTCTGTGCCAAGATGGATTGGATAAGCTGTACGTCGAAGCGGAATATGGAATGTGATTATACGACTCAGCCTACGGCTTCGTCGTGCAATTCTCACATGCGTGCGTTAATAATGTCTATATCCCACTTGTAACGTAAATAACTATTCTACATCACATCCGAACCACATTCGAATGATTTCAGGTCTACTTCTCCTGGCCTATATTAACATTCACCGAAATGGCATCGGAGTTACATTTCCCACGGAGATTTCGGTTCAGAATATAATCATGCGAAACTCGATTTCCCTCTGCCTGCCTCATGAGCGGAAAGGACGCCTTTCATAATCACGTACAACGTTACAGAACAACACTATAATGCGGGCGGATTCCGCAAACCGCAAATTACATTAATTTGCAGAGATGAAATTCTTGCGGGATTGGCCCCGGTGCGATCGTGTGTGCGGCACGAATGCTATTTGGAAGTCATTAGTGGAAAATTCAACAATTGAATAAATGAACACAATTTTTGGAAAAACTATTGAATAATGGCTAGTGCAGGTTCTAAATACTTATTCACACCGTGGCCGTTAAAACTCTCCTCTTTCATCTTTTGAACTGGGCAAGATGTGAGTGTCAGACTTAGTTGACTC
>JAVJAQ010005841.1:153860-194731 GCA_032362365.1 Zygogramma bicolorata
GTATTGTCTGACTTTGCCTAAAAAATGAACTGATTTCTGTCATCGACGTATCGAAAGCTGAATCTCCTTCCGTTTTCGATACAAAGCTATTTTGTACTCCAAATGTAAGCCCTCAATGATATTATTCGATATTCCACACGTTCAACCTACCAGCCCGACTGGGAATATGAAAATACGATATCATCGGTAGGGCAGTTTCTGGGAAATCATTTTCTATACGCAATGAGAACATGCACAAAGGAATAAATACTCCCTAACAGGGCAGCTATCAACGCACAAGAAACAGTAATCATGTTTTAGTATTCTATATTATAATAGTATTTACTAAGCCTACCGTTTTCAGTCAATTATTTGATTTGTTATGGGCGCCTCCGCCATTTTCTCTGTTGTGATGCCATGTTTTGGCGAAACAAAATTTATAGAATCCCATGAAACATGAAACGAATGACGACTGTCATCACCCGAAGACGATTATGGATATTAGTAATCAAAACGTCTTGAGTACTCTCAACTTCATTTCGACCTTTATTAAATTTTCTTTTGAATCTGTTTGATTTTACAGTTTTTTATATTTTCAAGTTTTATTTTCCTTCAATTTTTGGTCATTTTTATTTTTTCTATCATTTCCATTTCCCTATTTATTTTTGATTCAAGTTACAATATTTTTGTGTGAACTTCAGTAATTCTCATTTCAATTTTGTTTTTTTTATTCAATTTTCGAACGGGTTTCAATCCTCTACAGTTTTTCTAATAATTTCTGCTCATTCATTTTCCCATTGTGTTATAGAATCCCAGAATAAAATTCAATAGAATCGAATAATTTTTATGAATTTTTGAAATTGCACCAAAGTTGTTAAAAATAGCAAGATACTGCTTTCCTATTCGGGGAAAGTATTAGAAGAATGTACGCTATTGACGATAACATGAAAGAGTTAGGATGGATTTTTTCAGTTATCAGTGATTTTGGAAGAAAACATCTGACTTATTTTAATCGTCATTCCGAGTATTTTTCAGTATTGAACTCTTGAAATTTCCAGATCTGAATCAATAGTATGAGTGGATAATTTTACATATGCTAAAAAAATAAATCCAAATATTTTTCGTTTTTTTTTTCGGACTTTTGAATATTTTTCAACCAAAATTTTCCACCAGTACCATTTCGAACACAATTTCATGAGAAATATTTTTTTGTAATTCCTAACTTTCCTTGTGACTTGCACAACTTTCCTTCATTGTGGAAGTCAATACTTTCATCAGACTCATCATTCTCAAGCAATGACTAGCCATTCAAATCTGCAGAAAAAAATTAGTACCAGGTTATGAAGGGTCTCATTTCAAGACCCCAGTTCACACAAGTGAATAATGATAAAAAGTATTACCATTTGAAAAAGTTAAATGTGTAAACTTTTCATGTTATTTTCTATTTTCTCTACAGACACAAACTTGTTTGGATTCGAAGTGACCTCAAATGAAATTAATATGACAGTACTACGTATTTTTCTTTATGTTGTGTTGAAATATTTAGGAATGTTTCAAAGGTCGTATGTTAAGATTATGTGGAAGGGCGTGGACTCAAATTTATATTTTTTCAGCTTTCTCATATCTTGTTGCATGTGTTTGGTTTACAAAGTAAGTGAAAAGAGGCGAATATCTTTCTCAAGGTCTGGCGTAACATTTTTGTAGTGGGTAACTTTTAAGATTCTTACTTTTTTGCATAACTCAACCGTCTGTTTCGGTGTTACTTCTCATATCAAATCAAATATACTTTATTGTCTGAAGATGAAAAGTATTAATAATGTATATATACAACACTATAATGTGATATAACGGTCATAGGTAATAAATTGTTAAATTATTAAAATTCAATAAAACATTCGCTAAAATTTTCCTCCAAACCATAACAGGGTCTATCAACAAATAGGTGTTTTACCGCCTTTTTGAAATGGATGTTGCTCAGATTTGCAGATCTTATTTCTAATGGTAACTGATTGAGCTATTGGTAAATGATTGAACAATTTACCATCATTATAGTATATAGAATCTCTAATTAAATTCGAAGTCGGGATAGGAAGTCTAAAGGTATAAATGCTATCACGAGTAGCATATGGAGTGGAAACAAAGTTAAACAACGATTTATATTTATAGATAAGGCAAACCGTCTTAAGGATAAAAAGTGCGATGACTATCAAATCATTTTGATGGTAGTGAACAAATTCCTGTATGATACTCTGGGTTTGACTTCACGAAAACACCTTAGTGTCCTCTTCTGAAGTATCAACACGGAAGATAGAAGGGATGAGTTGCATGCTTCCCAAAACGGTATTCCATATCGTAGCGGAGATTCAATAAGAGCATGGTAAACGGTTTTTACGATATGGAAACCCAACTGATTGGAAACCACTCTCACTGCATAACATCCGGAGGAAATCTTATTCTTAAGTTGTTTAATGTGTTAATCAAATTTCAGCTTATTATCGATGAATATATTGATTATAGAAGTTATGTTTTCATACTGAGTTGAAGAGGGAAAATCTAACAAGACTTTCTCAACATTAGAGTTCAGTTAGGCATTTTTTCTCGAACATTTTCAAACACAGCAAATGCCAATTACGAAAAGTTATTCCGCACTTCTAATAGCACAAACTTTGGTGATAAACACAAAGTATAGTGCATCCCCCGGGCCGGAAAAAAGTATGTGTTGATTCGATGCAGGAGCGAAAATGCGAGGAATGGCTGAAACTCATATATCTTTCAAAGCGACTGCCACCTGAGTTGAGAAATATTACGTCGTAAGGACGTTAATTCGTTAGGAATTCCTCCTAGGGCACATTACAGCGTCCTCATCTTGTACCAGTTGCGTGTGCGACCGTATAATGGCTTCTGTATATACGGGGTACATTCAACTCAGATAGTAGTTGAAATATTTTCTTCTACAGGGTGTTAGTGAATGAGTGCGACAAACATCATGGGGTAATGCTGCATGAAAAAAATGACTATATCACTTCTCTCCGCATAAGCTTCTTTGTTCGAGATACGGGCTGTTGAAGTTCATTTGAAAAATTGTCTTCCCATTTATTGCTCTGAAACCGGTCGGGTTAAGCGAATTGGATTTGGTAGTATTAAGTGGTTTTTGCATGCGTTAACATGTAATTGGGAATTTCATGATCATCAGTGGTGCGCATACGGGTAATGTCATCAATGTTTCGGAAGGAAAAATTGGTGCGCCACTGAGTGACATCAAACTAAACATCATTTTTGAATTACTTTTCGATTTGTAACAAAAAATTTCTGCCTATCTTCTTTCGTAAGGGGAGCAGTTTCCATGCAAAAATTTAAACATCTCAACGAATAATAATTGCCATTTCTTCAATACATTATCTAGTAGCGACGCTAATAGCCTAGTGTCGACTTTCTGTTAGATACGAATATTTCATAAATTGAATCGAACTGGCCGATACTTGTTGAAAATCTATATTCAAAAAAAATATCACAAATTCTCACTTACAATGTGTTCAACCGCGACCGCGATACGTGTTTCCCTATACAATAGCTTCCGCAAGCAGTATGAATAAATTACTATACGTTAAGATGTTGAAAGGACGAGAGAGATTGTTTGTCTCGAATTGAACAAGAAATTAAAAAATGATTCTCAGATGCATACCATTTTTTTCTTCAAAAACATTGAGATCATTACCCTCAAGCGCATAACTGTTGATCATAAAATTCTTAGTTACATGTAAACGAATGCGCAGAAACTACCTCTTAACACCCACAAAATTTAATTGGCATATTCTGACCGGTTTCAGAGCAATGCATAAATGCCAGTTTTTTTTTTAACTTCAGTAACCAGTATCTCAGAAAACGAAGCATTTGCGGCAAAAAGTTATGTACATCACCCTCTGAAGTTTGTTGCACTTATTCACTTAGACGCTGTATGTGTGAGTAATATCGTGATATCACAAAATCTTCAAAAGTCTATCGATGAATTTCCATTCCTAACATGAAAACTTTTTTTGAACTTCACGATTAAGAATCGTTCAGTTATAATCAAATTGAGCAATACATTCAAAAACCGATGTCACTCCACCTATCTATTGGGTAGGTACCATAATAATAGTTTATTATACAGCATGGGATTAAGTCATACTTTCTTTCCCGAGGCAAAAAGTTTGCACAATTCCTAAAGGGATAGAAAGGGGATTTTGATTCACTGGTGTATACACTATATCATGCACTCAAGGAAGAGGTATACTCATTTTCATAAATTAAAATAATTGATGGCACTCCAATCATAATGAGAGTTTTGATATACAACGTGCGTCGCCAGGGCAATCAACAATCAACCTCAATCCCTGAAATCAAGGATTGAGAATGTACTTTCATTACCTGAAATGCATAAAAATATACAGATTTATTGAACGAACAGTTCATTCGTTAACTGTCATTAACATCAAACTACCTACAAACGTCGCGAAATACGAACTCTCACTTGATGAACAATGCAAAAACGTGATTGAAAGTGGTTAATCAAAGGAGTTATCCTAGAAATCCTCAGTTGAAGAAGAAAACGCTTCATTGATGAAGATATACTCCATAATAAGTTTGAAGTGGAAAATTTGTCAGTAGGTTAAGTAAAGTATCAATAGGTTGAAATGAGATATATACTGAAACTGAAAGCAGGCTCATGATTTTTTCATAATGTATCCTGTCTAAGAGTGCAGTGATTAAGTTCGAAGTGGAAGATTTGTAAGTACAGTACGTTAAGTAAAGTATCAAAAGGTTGAAATGAGATATATACTGAAACTGAAAAAAGGTTCATGATTTTTTCATTATGTATCCTGTCTAAGAGTGATGTGATCCATCTCATATCAGAATACCGTGAATCGTAACTCTGTGGAATCGTATTATATCCGACTGGTTCTTCTGTGAAGAAACCTGCACCGGTCGGATTTGATTTAACGCCAGTCTTCAAGTATGCCCATTGATTACGACGAATATTTTTGCATTTTTCTCGCAGGAGGAATGGCCGAATTCGGTTTGTTTTCGGTATTCCTTCACCCCTAGGTAGATGGCGCAATGACTTCGTGTTGGTCGCATCAGCTTTGGTCGAGGCTTGATACTATGGAAGGTGTTTGATTTTTATTAATAATAATCTTTATTTTCAAATAGGTACATCCTAATTCACAAATATTAATAAATAGTACTAGTGTTTTACAATTCAATGATTAGTGCGTTTTTGTATATTCTAAGCATTGTACTTCACCTTAAGGTATTTCAGTGGCAGCTATGTACATCATGCATGTATAGAACAAATTGGTCAAAGTATGAGGAAGCTAGACTTCTTATCATTTTGAATATAAAATATCATTGAAAAATAATACAACCTATATTTTACTGATAACCAGTCCAATATCCGAAGCATTGTTATAATGGGGGTATATCTATTGCATCTCAGGAGAATTCGCATTCCTCTGTTTTGTAGTTTCTGTAGTGATGCTAAAGAGTTAGTATCGAGCAGTGATAATAATGTAGGGCAGTACTCAAAATGGGACTGAATTATTGTCCTGAAAACTGTAATTCATGTTTCGAAAGTTAAAAATTTGCTGATACGAGTAAAGAAGAACAATTTTTGTGCTATTTTGTTAGATATATATTGGTAGGGTTGTTTGAGATTTTAATTATGGGAAGTCATCGACTTCTTATTGATGATGGCGCTACCTTGTACTGATGAGTGCCCAAATAGACCGAAACCGGTCTGCAAGTGTGTCTATTCCTATAATTGACAATGAATTATTCATTTGTTTCGCAAAGAGCAAATGCAAGATTTTCTTCTGTGAAAAAACCTACACTGGCACCGGTCGGATATAATGCATTACTCTTCGTGGTATTTTCCAGGGGAGTAAATATTTTCTGACAGGTGCAAGCCAGAACCTACTGTGTCGGTAGTTTGAGACTGGCCTGAACGAATTGTTCAAAAGATGACTTGATTCAAGACCATATGAAGTAAATTGGAGTCATCGGCATCAGACACAAAGTATTCATTTTCGTTTGAAAGTAAAAATTTTCTAGTAGAGAATGAATCGAATAGGCCCCTAAACAGAGCCTTGTGGGTTTCTCAATTCAAAATGTTTTTTTCTCATCACCACCTAGTGATATAATATGCCTCAAGAAGCAACTGTATAGTGGAATACGTTTAGCGGTTTTGTAAACTTTTTGGTGAAAATCACATCGACAGTCTTAACATAACATATATTTTCATCAGGTATGAATCATTTCGAATTTATTTTCCATACTGAGTATTCAATCAATCATTAGAAGTGAAAAAATGAAATATATGAGGCAAGTCATACGTGACGTTGAATAACTTACAAAATACTAGATTCATCTCGTGGGTAAGTATGTATCCCAAGAACACTTTCTGAAGTCTGCTAGATCATCAGGCTTGATTGTATATCCAGTAACGTTTTGTTATGGTACGTTTTCGAAAGGGGGGAACTACTCATGGTAATATTGACCATAATACAAAGTTGAAAAAATTACTGTTTGAAAGTCATTATTCTGTGGTGGGTGGGAAGAATTCTTCCTTATTTTTCCGATTGTGACAAGTTAAGAACCCGAAAAACCTACCAAGTGAAAATATTATATCACATACCGAGTCGGAAATTAAATCATTCCTCTCAAGAGAAAAATATAGCTTATCGAGGTTGAAAACCTATTTTTCCAGAGAGATCACTATCATTCGGAATAATTTCATAAAATGAACAAACAATGTGTATTTGCAAGAATGATTTTAAAGCATTTCGTGTTTCAAGTAGGCGTTGCAAACTTCAGCTACCAACAAATGTCACTATCGTCATTATTGGTAAATGTCATTCACCAACGTAGAGGTTAAAATTTCTGCATGTATGTGAATTTCGGTTTCGATGTCATGAATGCCTTTGGCAATAATATTCCACAAATCTCAGTTGGGTCACGAGGATTGCTGCAGGTAAGCAATGCCCGGATTACTAGTTGAAATATTGGAGGCATTTTGGACAATAAAAATGGACTGACCTTGATAAGCGACTGTTGCTGATGAAAAGGTGAAGTTTTTTTTTCTTTTGAAAATTGAGACTTCAATTATTGAAGAGGATTGGGAAACTGGAATAGTGTGTGGTAGCTATAATATTGGGTCGGGTTAGCTCGTTTTGCTTACTTACGTTGGTGTGTACATGTTAGCGGGGATCCAAACACTTCGTAAATTCTGTTCGAGTAGAATGAAGTTTTGAATAGAAGACGAAGAGGTCGGGCAAGTTATTTCATACCTCGTCTTCTTCTGAGTGAACAATTTATCACTTTACAACCTGAAAGTAGCTAAGAAACAAGCACTTTTCGAATGATTGTGAATAATAGGAGCAATGTGGGTTTTCTCACAGTTCAAATAGTTAATGCGCTAACATAAAAATCACTAAGAAGCGCTTCGGTATCCAAAATAATTAGCCGACCCCTGCCCTTACAAGGTTCTGCCTTGTGGGCGCACTCGTTAGAGTGTTCAACAAAAGGAAAATATCATAGACATTACAACTAATGGACTGGCCTTTATGACAGTTTTTCGTATAACACGATGCAGAATACATTAGAAAGAGAAAAATATGCACATTGAAGTGATATCCTTAGGATCAGAATGATAACTCTATACTTGATTTACTCTGTCCTTCTCAACCTCTCTTCATTGAGAAAGGAATTATCTTAGAGGTTATACTTGAAGTGTTCTATCTTGCTCAATCTGCAGTCCTCTCTCCCTAAGGGCCAGTCCATTAGTTGTAATGTCAATGGAAAATATAAATTGAAGTAAAAAATGAATAAAAAGAAAATAACTCCCCCAAGTAACGAGCTGTTGCTCAGAGAGGCCGTCTAGGACGGTCGTTTCGCTTCTCGGCTTCACGGTCGCAATTTATTCAACTCATTTATTTCGAAAGTACGTGATAGTTTGCCGACGCTCGAGGGTCTAACTCGAAATCTCAAATTGGCCGAATTCAATTCGACGCCGTATTATGATTGTGAATTCCATAACGGAGTACGCAGGCTGAATAAAAGGAAATGGGAGTCGTATGTCGCTCGAGAATCATACGTAGAGTTTCCAGGGGAGGCTGTGTTTCGCGTGGATTATCTGATTTTCATTATCGAACGTCTAGATGGGGTAGTTGGCGAGAATAGCGACCTATGACGAGAGATTGTTTTGAATGGGTATTAGGCCAGTCGTTAGAGAAATGAGACCGAACAAAATACAAAATAGTGTTTTGTAACAGAACTTTTAACCAATCAAGAGGTGGTTTTTGTCGCTGTTTCCATGGTAACGGGCGTATTTTTCCGCAAAGATAGGTAACCAGGATGAAATTAAAGAGGAAATTTTTTGACATCAAAGTCGGTCGAAGTAGTCTATCGTTCGTTGGTATTTTGTCAAGGCAAATATGAAGAAATGCTTTATGGTAACCTTTATATTTCTCTAGGCGAGTACTCACTAAATAAATGCAACATTCAACAAATTTAGGTCTTTATTTTATAAAAAAAAATCTGAACGTTTGACTCACCAATTTTCGATGTTTCTTAAGGTCTTGTATCAAGTTTTTCTGAACAGCGAAAAAGCTAAACTGAGAATTGTACATATCCTCTTATTGATCATATACGACACTTCCGGTTACCACAATATTTTTCATGCAGATTTGCTATTTCTAGAATTAATTTTCTTTTTATATTTCAACATCAAGTCTATGATTATATACAGGGCTTTTCATGATGAGCGTTAATTAGCCGTTTTAGACGATGCGGCGTTGTCGCTTCTACTATAAAGTAGCGGCTTCTTTGATTCTTCAAATGGAACACCCCGTATATCATATTATGATTCATTATCACTTTGTCAACAAATTCATATTAAATTTCCCTATACCTATCTATTACCGTTTAGAAGATGTAAATTAATTTCGATATTTTTTTTACCAAACATGAACTTTTATAAATGCTGATAATTTTGAACTCTCTAGCACTAAAATGATCAAATTTGAAAGTGTGAATATATTCCGAGAACTACACTGACGATTAAATTAACTCATTAATTTATGGGTTTATTATTTTC
Source organism: Zygogramma bicolorata (assembly GCA_032362365.1). Lineage (NCBI taxonomy): Eukaryota > Metazoa > Arthropoda > Insecta > Coleoptera > Chrysomelidae > Zygogramma > Zygogramma bicolorata. Next base: position 162,973 of record JAVJAQ010005841.1, read on the forward strand.
AGTTCGTATTTCAGCGTTAATAAAACTACTGTTTGAAGAGAAGTTTCATTCGATGGTTGAAGAGTATTTCAATAATTATTTTTCCATCGTATGATCTGTGACTAATTGAGAAACATAAAACGAAATCTGTTTAAAAAAAATGAGTGATGAACAAGGAAACCATGTCAATTTCCGTTTGAAATAGTTCATCTCGAAAACGGTTGAAAATAGAAATAGTATTATCTGAACAAAGTCAATCTAAAATTGAGTGTAGAGCTCAAAAATGTTGAAATATACAGGGTGTTCCATTTGAAAGAATTGAGTACCACTAATTTTTTCGTGAGATTAAAGTATCTGCATTTTTTTGAAGACCCTGTATGAGGCAAATGAAAATATAACTCGGAGTGAAGATCTGCATAGTATCACTCCACCCCATTTAAAATTTGATCGTTTCAATGCAAGACAGTTCAAAATTATCAGCATTTATAAAAGCTCATGTTTGGTAAAAAAAATATCGAAATTAATTTATATCTTCTAAACGGTCATAGATAGGTATAGGGAAATAGTATATGAATTTGTTGATATTATACACGGGGTGTTCCATTTGAAAAATCAAAGAAGCCGCTAGGTACTTTATAGTAGAAGCGACAACGCCGCATCGTCTAAAATATTCTAGGGGTGTAGGTCATAATGATTTATGCATACTGTTAAATTTTCAGGTTGATCCGTTGAATAGTTTGTCAGAAACGGCTAATTAACGCTCATCATGAAAAGACCTGTATAAAACGACTCATTGTTGACAATTAAAACAAAGTGATGTGGCAGCAAATATCCTGCTTATCAAAGGGTATACTGACATTTATTGCTGACAGAACATTTTGATGGTCACCATAATTAATAGCCGCCCATGAAAGCTTCGATGGCGTTAAAAAAAGCAAAAAGCAATTTTGCACCACTTGTAGAAACTGAATGTCATATGAGACATCATATATCGTATTGAGTACTAAAATAGTACTACGGTGTAACTATAACAACTAATGAAAATCATGAATTAATAATAAGTTAGATTTCGCTGTAATGCACCAAATCTGAACACGTACGAAAAATAAATTACTGAGTTTTTTAAAAAAGTCATTTTGCACTCCTTGTACTAGCATAAAGTTAATTGCATATGGAAGAATATACTGTGTTTAGAATTCGAACGGTATTTTGGTGCAACTGCAAGTGGTGGAAATCAAGACAGATCATAATTCCTCGAAATCCCTGAATTCATATGAATAATAAATTACTTCGAGTTTTTACCCTGAAAAACTATTTTCCACCAATTCCAGTAACTCATAACTGATGTGATTAGAAAGAATATACCTCATCTAGTACTTAAATGGTATTTTGCTGGAATTGAAAAAAAGATAAGCTAGAATTTGCCGGATCGCTTCCAATCTGAAGACATTTATGATTTCAATCAAAGCCGTCAATGTTCTGGTGGTATTTTGTCAAGGCGAAAACGGAAACAAAGAAAATTTTAACATTATTTATTCTAAATGTAATCTGGTACGGAATTTTAATTTCAACAACCAACATTCAATTACATAAGCAAATAAATCTGTAACCACAAAGTCATAGACCATCCGTGGATAAAAGTATTTTCTTATGAAATAAATAAATGCAAAACAATTGCGATACAGGATACAAGAAATATAGAGGTATGACAGTTGAATATTTAAAAAAGATTTTCTTCAATCAGACTACTCAAAATTTCTCAGAACAAAAGATATATATTTGATGCCTCGCAGAACTTAGTAGTATTTCATTATTTTTTTAATAATTGAGAGTGACTAATGTTACATATTTCAGATGGTGAAACATGGAAGAATCGTGGTGCCGAATATGAATAAATTCGCTTTCCGATTAATAGTAATGCAAGACGTGATCTGTAATATGTTTTTCCAGTCTGGTATGTTCATATATCTTCGAAGTTGACATTTTTGTATCAAATTAGGGTGTCGTTCAAAAAATAATCCTGACAAAGATCAAGAATTTCAGCTTCATTAAATGAAAGATTCAATGAATGAGGACTTGTTTTCTTTTGAGAATATCAGAAATGTCTCTGTTTGATATGCTCACTTCCCCATCTGACCATAACCTACGTTATTCTTGACTTCACAAAAACAATTTCACCTGCTTGCGAAAATAGTAGTTATGTTGCCATAGGAAATGTTTTCCTTGAATCAGGATTCCCGAAATTTACATCACAGTGAACACTTTGAGCCAAATAAAAACAGTAACATGTATTATTTCCTGACTTACTCTCTTTTTGATTTTTGACGACTGACCTATATTGATTCTGAGACATTCGACGGTACTGCAAGCGTCGAATGGTACCTTATTTCTTAGGGTGTGAATAGGATGCAAAATTTTCATATTCAAATCCATCATTGTCCCTCGAACCACTAATAGACAAATTGAAATTCTTATAGTCCATTGAAAAGTTAGATTGGGGTTGCGTTTCTGAGACACAACTTTATTAATTAACACGCTTTTATTAGCTTGGGTTGTAACTATGTATGTAACGGAATCTTTGAGCATAATTTTCACCAATTTCCAGAAGTCTGATTAATTTGAAACTTTGGATACGTATCAAGGACCGATGACAATGCAATAATTTGATTATAGTTTTCCATTATAATAATAATAATAATAATAATAATAATAATAATCTTTATTTTCCAGTTGAAAATTACACACAATATACAATAACTGAAAATGACGTCGGAATACAAAAAGAAAATAAGAAAAAAAACAAAAAACATTGTTTTAAACACTATAAAAAACTAGCTACAATGAAATAAAAATAACAAATTTGCTCGTATTGGTTTCAAGAAATACATACTCGATATATTCACTAAAAGAGCTTTGTCTGATTATCCTTATAAGGACCACCAGGATTAATAAATTCTTTTATAGATCCTCTGTAGTGGAGTAAAAAGTTTCAAGTTCAAGTTTCAAGTTTCAAGTTTCAAGTTTATTTCTCATAGACAATAGTACAGAGTAAAAAGCGTGGGGTGCATTTTACTACATTTCATAAGTCTCCTCTCAAAGATAATTACCGATAGAATGATTGTAATATATAATATATCAAGCACCCCACGATTTTACTCTGAATTACTTTATTCTGTTAATTACTTAAATTTTATTTTGAGCTGATTGACTGAATGATTGTTTAGCCTTCTACTACCGTAATATAAACTATTTGTAATTGAAAATTATTTTCTATTTTTTAGTTCGGTTAGCTATAAAAGCGTGTTTTTTTAGTTTTTTAAACTTTTTTTTTTTTTTCGATGTGTCGTGTGGTGTGTGGTTAGGGTTAGCTTACATCCAGTTTGTGGGGTTGCAACTCTTGTCCCGCGCCAGCCATCTTGAGAAAAACGATGGTTTTCGCGCTTGTGGGCCCTTATTACTTGAATTTTCTACAGCTTTAGTTCTATCAGTTTTTATAGTAAAATCGGAACGGTGCAATAATTTTTTCTTTATCAATTTTATCATAAAAAGACATCAGAACATTTTTATAGAGGGGGTTTCGACGAATGATTTCCACGATGACTTTATGTGATTTCGTGATTAATTACAGTTCTACAGCGCTCCGAAGTTGACCGTGTACTCAAATACTCCTTAGGATACATAATTTGTGCGGATGGTTTTCGCCTTTCACCAATTTATCGAAAAAAAAATTCATGGCAATATTTTTTTTGTTGCAATTTGAATTCTCTACAACTTCAATCCATTTATTCTTCATCGTAAAATCGAAACTAACAAAGTTATGACAAATTTTTTTTCAGTGGAAAATTATTTTTCTAGTCGTTTCACAATGAAATGACATCATCACATTTTCATAGAGCGGATTTCAAAAAATAATTTTTCACAATAGATTTTTGAATTTCCCTCATTTATTTGAGTTTTACAGCGCTCCGAACTTTACCGTAATCTCAAATACTTCTTAGGGTTATAGGCTTAGTTTTCTGTAACATTTTTATTCTCCATATAAATTACATTTTTTTAAACATTGTTATTTCATTGTTGATTAGTTTTCGACCTTTTTCCCCACCATAACACATTTGCTTTATTTATTGGTTTTAACAGTAATTTCAAATCCGATTGGAGATTCATGAGAATCCTATATATGCAGGTAAAAAAGGACCAAGTAACCGTTGTGGGATGAGAACGGTATTATCCGTTCCACTATCACTAAAATAATGATAACATGCAATAGGTACATTAACCTCCAGAACAGCTCGTAATAATTATCGTATCATGCACATTGTTTTTGCGATTGCTCGATCATGCAAGAATTCACTGCTTTCGTCTTTACACTACTTATTTTAATTTTCCCTATGAATTTCTAACAAATAAATTGATCATTCATGATTGAATATTGCAACGTGCACGTTTGAAAAAGTCAAAAAAAGTCACAAAATCAAAAATCTTGCCCACAGAACTCAAAACCGTTCCTGCGAACCTAATAATAATAATGTTAAGAATATCCTAGCGCCGGTCCTGACGAGAATGTAAACGTAGATGGGGGATCGCGTCGTAGCGAACGTCTTTTTCCAGGAACCCGTGAATCGCGTGTGGAGAATTCGCAAAGATTTTTCATAGGTGTAAGCAGGTATATATACGGGAGAGACTTCGTCGCGAGCAAAATTAGTTATTCGAAAGTTTGTATTCAGAGCAGAGTTATTCAGAGCAAAGTGGAGCGAGTTTAGTGGAGCTTAGCTGAGAGAGCTTTGTTATTGCTTAGTGTGTTTAGTACAGAGCGTTGGATAGTGGCGGAGCAGTTTAAGTGATTGTATTGTATTGTGTTGTGATAGAAAGTTGTAATAAAAGAAGTTTAGTGTTGTTTGGTGTTTTCATCAACGAACCCAAAGATTATGGTATCAGTGGTGTCAGAAGTTGGCTTTTGCAGGGATAAATCGTAAAAATACTTTTCAATCAAATACGGCACGTGGTGAAATACGTAGCACAACTGGAAGAATAAGTAGAGGGAAAAAACAGCTGCACCTCCCAGAACCAATAATGATAATAATAATGGTAATAGCAGGCAGACGTTTTTCTGTCTCCAAACGGTTACCTAGGCCTTTCTTACCTGCATTGGAATCTCGTAAATGTACACTCGGATTAGGAATTAATGCAAAAACTAATAAAATGAAATCAAAGGATCATGATGGGAAAAAGGGTTGATAACTAATTGATAATAACTTAACAAAGTTGAAAAAATTATAATTTATGTGTACAATAAAAAGGTTATAAAAAATTATGACTGATTATTCATTTTTACATGTATCCTAAAGAGTATCTGAGAATACGATCAACTCCGGGGCGCTGTAAAACTGTGATGAATGAATGAAATTATAAAAAATAGTTGAATTTTTTTTTTATATTATTTACAATATTGTGCCAAGATAGGAATAACGATATATCCATATATTCTTTACGAATATTGAATCAATTTCTCCCTTTGTTCAATTTTTCTTGGCCAATATAATATTCACAATTTTAAGCCGATGTTTCCGTCATAGTGAACCAATATTAGTATAATATATGTGTGCTACTTAGAAAAATACTAAAAATAATGCATTCAAAGTAAACTATGTATGACTCTGACATCTTGACCAGTTCAAAAGATTAAAGAGGAGAGTTTTTACGGCCACAGTGTCAATAACGAAACTGCACTAGTCATTACTTTGGGGCCGTTCATAAAATACGTCACACTAAAATCAGCTTTTTTGACCCCCTCCCCCCCCCATTGTCACGCTGTGTCACACTTTTTGTGACCCCCCCTAGGAATATTTCGTCACAAAAACTAAGACCCCCCCCTGCCGAGTAAGATAAATTCTAAATGATAGTACACAAATTCTGGAAATTAAAAATATTTATTTAGTTGTTATGATAAAATTTAAATAAATTAATAAATATCTTTCATTACGAACATATAAATAATAAATAATATTTCTATTATTCAGAAGTCCAAGGATTTTCTAATTACATTATCAGAAGATTCAATGCTCAATAACACAATGAAACAGTAAAAACTCGCTTTATTTTGTTTCATTTGTATAGTGAAATACAGTGTACTGTAACAAGATTAATTCGCATTCTCAATTGAAAATTCATTCGCAAAGATGGAGTCACTATAGATTTGATTAAAAAATCTGACGAGTTTAGGAATTCGTTAGAAGATGTCGCACTTGTAGATTTCTATCAAAATCTACTGATTTCAAAAAATAATAAACGGCGAACGTCACGTTGCCGTATACCCCCCGTCCCCCCTTGTCACATCTTGTCACACTCAGCCAGACCCCTCCCCCCTCCTTGTATGCGAACGTATTTTATGAACGGCCCCTTTATAGTTTTAAGGGCATTTATTCAATTGTTGAATTTTCCACTGATGACTTCCAAATAGCATACGTGCCGCACACACGATCGCACCGGGGCCAATCCCACAAGAATTTCATCTCTGCAAATTAATGTAATTTGCGGTTTGCGGAATCCGCCCGCATTATAGTGTTGTTCTGTAACGTTGTACGTGATTATGAAAGGCGTCCTTTCCGCTCATGAGGCAGGCAGAGGGAAATCGAGTTTCGCATGATTATATTCTGAACCGAAATCTCCGTGGGAAATGTAACTCCGATGCCATTTCGGTGGATGTTGATATAGGCCAGGAGAAGTAGACCTTAAATCATTCGAATGTGGTTCGGATGTGATGTAGAATAGTTATTTACGTAACAAGTGGGATATAGACATTATTAACGCACGCATGTGCGTTAATAATGTAGTATCCCAAGCATTGCGTACCAAATCTTATCTACAGCTGTCAACGTTTTCATTAATATCTTCAAATGTACTTCATTGATATTCCACTTCGAAGTACCTACTCATGACAGTTTTCTGATAATTGAAAACACAAGTTGATGTGATCATTTTTGTCACAACGTAGTAAGATACCTAGGAAACCCTGGTGTATCTAGTGATTCGATATTGTTTAGAATTTCTTGGCGAAAAACAATCGACGATTACAAAAGCTTTCTAATTTTTGTATAGGGGGCGTTATATGAGCATTTTCGAAAATCTGTCAAATGTCGGTTTTGACAAATTGACGTAACTCTGAGGTTTATTGTTGTCAATGAAAACTCTGAAATTATTTCTTCGCATTCAACAGTATAAGTAGAATAAGTTCTGAAGTTATTACAAGTACTTTGTCACGATGTGTAGAAGATTTCGTATTTTGTGTGGTCAGTCAAAATATGGGGATCCAAATATTCTTCTTTATTCAGCACCTAAGGTAAGTACAAAACAAATCGCCCCAAAATAATAACATGAATGTAGCGTTTTAGCTAATTTTATTCGTTTCAGCTTGAGCGAAAGTCTTATATCGAGGAGGAAACATCTGTAGCTCTTATCAATGAGATATTGAAAACAAAGTTTTGTTTAAATAAAGGAAATATCGATGTGATACGTATTTTGAACCGTTGCATAACTGATGTGTGTATCCCCAATTCCAAGACAGTCTATCACTTTCAATACACTAGCATGAACTTTGTCGCAAATTCTCAGGTGAATGGGCAAAGTAAATTTTCTCGGAATCAAAGTCTAGTCTCACAAACTGATGTAAACACACTAAAAACTTGTAGAGGTAACAGTGACAGTATTGACAGGTTGTTAACGGTAGGTTTCCACGTTACATGCACGTTTTCTGAAACGCATTTGATTGGCTGTCAGGGCTGTCAAAATCTCAGTAGGCAAATAATAAACAGTGGTAGAATATTCGGTTGCACATTTCTCTCTACTGAAAATTAAGCTTCATATGGTATATGACTGATCGCCATCTACAATAGCGATCTGAAGCATTTGCGATCTCAGAAATCAAGCAATCAGTTTCCGCCAAGTTTATCCCAAAATTATTCAGGTATAAGTAGATACACCAGGGTTTCCTAGGCATCTTACAACGTAGCAACGGTAGGTATAAATAAGAGGTATAAACATACCCGTTAATTGATTTCGAATTAAATTGTCAGATCGATATCCAGAACCATCATCAGGTTTCTTGAGTGAAAATTTCTTCAAGTGAAGATGATCTACTATCCGATATTGAAAAGGCGGCGACAAGTGTTATTTCAAATCTGGTGCTCGAGAAATCCCGAGAAAAATACCGTTTAGTGGATGATAGGTATGAAGAATGGTGCAGAGAAAGAAAGGTTGTTAACTTGACGAATGAAAACGGATTGCCAGCATACTTCGATGAACTGAGCAAATTACAGAAGCCTTCATCTCTTTGGTGCTATTACTCAATGTTGAGGACAGGATTTCTAATTAATCGAAACGTCGATATGAAGAGATATACTAATTGTTATTGTTTATGAATCAAGTGAGTTTTCATGCAATTCTTGAGAGAAAAATAACGTTCTGTTGAATTCTTATCGTTTCCTATTTGAATTTTCTTTGTATTCATTGAATAAACGATTCATTTCGGTTGAAATTCATTTCCTATCTCATTACCGCAAATCATAATCATTTTTTAACAGTTGTAGATAAAAAATATTAGCGGTAGGGGCTCAGAAATGATTTATGTATCTAATGGAAATTTTCATCTTCGCAATCGAGTGAAGTTGTGCTCATCGGAGAAAAAAAAAAAAATTTCAAAAAAACGTGAAGATTGCGAATGTTCCAAAGAACTTCTTAATGTTAGCTTGGTGAATACAAAATTAAGGTAAAAAATAATACCTATTAATTTTTTCATCTGTAGTTATTTTTTAGTTCATTCCTGTTCACCTCTTGTACAACAACTCTCTGACAGGTTGACTTTAGTTTGAAAAACCTATTTCCGAATCCACACTGATATTTGACGAGTTCTAACCTCTAGAACGAACTCTCCAAAGTAGTCAAAATTTTTTCCAATTATTCCTGTACTTTTGATCATTTTCCAATGATTTCCTCAATGAGGTTAACCGATGAAAAAGTTGAAAGCTAGACTGCTCTTACGGAGTTTTACAGCGAATAAAGGCCGGTTCATAAACTTGACGTTCCGTTTGCCGTTCGCCGTTACTAATGACGTTGGTGGATTGCCGTTCGTAGACAAGAAATTCCACCTTTCATAAACCTCTGACGTTCGCTGCCGTTGAAATCATTCACTCCATTTAAGAAACGAACATAACCTTATTCATAAGGCGAACACAAGAAAAACACACGAAGAGAAACAACGAAATCAGGAATAGCGGAGCATGTCTGGACAAACCATCACAGCATTAAATGGTCTGAAGCTGAGGGCATACACAAGGAGAAGCACTGGTTCAAGAGGAACATCAAGGAAGCCGCCTACATCCTCAACGACGACGCATTCAGTCACCTCAGCGTGGAGATCCGGAATGTTAGGCCACTTATCCAAGGCATGGACCAACTTCGGCTCGATGAGGGAGAATCTCGCACCAAAATATCCATTTCCCGATAGCAGTAGCAACCGCTCGCCTCCTTGTTAGTACCGCCCCTTCCCCCACCATAGGGAAGTCAAGGCTTTATAACCGAACACAACTCGAAATATTGTCAGTTATCACCCGAAGACGATTGCGGATACCAGCAATCGAAACATCAAGTGTACACTCAACTTGAAGCTTGGTATCAATATTTTTTTTAAATATTACATTTATTTCTTTTTTTACATTGACAAGTACTTCACATTCGATACCTTAATTTTCTTGTCTTTCATTTATTTCTTCATTTAAAATTTTTTTGACTCACTTCATATTCGATATCTTGATTTTTTGTTACAACTTCTTCGATCAATCAATCCTAAATTTCATTATTGACCAAAAATTTGATTTTGATTTGATTTTCTCACTTGATTTGTATTTTTATCCTTTCGTTCTTAGCAACAGGTTTCAGTAGAGTTGATAATATAGACAATGGAAGTCCGAACTATTTCCATTCAGCAAGGAACATGGTCAACCACATTCAAGCAAATGGCTATCACGGCCTGCTACAAGCGGCAAACGGCAAAAGATAATATTGCCATCGTCCATAGATATTCTTCTATCTATGGACGATGATATTGCTTTATGTCGTACGGCACCCAAGGATAGTAAACTAACAGTTTAGTGTCCTTGTACGGCACCAACAGCACGCTGAACGGCGGACAGCATTAGAAAACGGCGTTCATGAATAATCTTATGCCTTTCCAAAATTTTGCTTTCAAGAAAACGCTTTCATGTATAATAATTCGAAATAAGATATCAAATTATCATACACTCAAGTTATATGCTAAGAAAAATTTCGAAAATCATGGATGTGCACACATTTTAACCGATTGCCATTACAACCAACTGATTATTAAGTGGAAATGACACAGGCTGACCATAACACTATCGTATCAAGAATATCTTGAAAAATGAGTTATTTTAGCAAAGGACTTCATTTGATTGATATTTATAAATGGCAGACTTTTTCTTTGAATGGATATTATCACAAATTGAATTCTAATTCCAAATAATTTCGGCATGAAATCGAATCTACCGCAAGCTTAAATCAAAACTTCGAAAGTTTTTTACAGATGCGGATTTTTTAGGAAAATTCACAACTCAAAAACTTACAATCTCGCACATAATTTCATAAGGAACAAACTTATGGATTTTGATTTTTTCCATATCAACCAAGATTCATTATTGATGAACATTGTTTGAATGTTATAGCATATCATGTATATGTGGCAGTGTTTATACTGGCGAAGCATCATGCCATCAATAATAAGAACAGCTGAACATATAAACAACATATTATTAATTTACTTATGACAGAATAGAATGGAACAGAAAGGAAATTAAAAGAGACTACTTGCGTTTTGTTGAAAGGAAAAAGAGATTGCTACTTGTTCATTGAGTTTAGATCAATGTTGAATTCCTCTTCTAAATGGGAAAGTTGAACTAGGGAGATTCAATCAGAAGTAGGTCGTGTCAAAATCAACATGAATGAGTCATACCGGTGTCACATTTTGACACTAGTCAAAAATTAACACCTCAGTGAAAAATAAGAAGGCAGTTTTGCTTCCGAAAGTAATATATGCATTCTTCAATCCATTTTTTCAATTCAATCTCCAAATTCATAAAATATCTGATACGTAACTGACAAAACAGTCAAATTTCATTTCTACAACATTGCAATAACGCATCGGGAATGGGACAAATATACCAATTAGCGCCAAATACAAATATTATAGGAAAACAAAGCTTCTTCTTTTTTAATTTAGTCCTCAATTTCATAAAAAAATACGGTACGTAACTGACAAAATAGTACATTTTTCCTTTTTTATAATATTGCAATTACGTATCGGGGCAAATATATAAATTTGCCTTAGAAACAGATTATAGGAATTCGAAGTTTTTTTTTTCATTTCTAGGAAAGACAGAGATCTAAAACATATTTTCAGTTCATTATTGATGCCAAAAAACATTCGTGATTTCGGGTTTTTCCGCTGTTTCTGATTTTTATCTAAAAATAGGAACAATTTATCCGATTTCAAAGTTCGATATTTTCATTATACTCATCAATTCCACTCATATCTCGTCTCATGACAGCCATACGAAACTATGGTAGTCCAAGGACATTAAATATTTTCACAGAGAATGTCCTGTTCCCTATACTGCAATGTAATCCTGTCAGCTGACGTCACCGCGATACTTTCCCTAGATCTTTCTCTTTCGTGATGAAGTTGAACTAATATGAAGAAGTTTCATCTTATCTAACGAAGCTCAGTTTAATTCGTCTTCTTTTCAGTTACCAATTCGATCATGCGTTTTGCTTTGTGAATTTCAATTTTTGTGTTGTACCTGTGCATTTTACTTGAAACTCGGTGTAATCCCAATATATTTGATATTACTTCTTATACTTTATATTACTCAATGACATGAATCCACAACAATAAAAATGAATATCAATAATGAAACATTTGTGATATATGTTTTTCTACTTCTACCCGTGAATATGCTCATTTCTTCATAGTTTACTGAACGGATAAGTAGGCGACTCCAGTCAATCGTTATGATTTCATATCCACACAAGGTAGGATATGAATTCCACCAATCACACGGAACAAAATACTTGGTTACCAGGGGCGACATTCTAGAAACGTTACAATTCTGATCTTCCTACCAAATTATAAAAAAAAATTCAAGCAAACCTTTTCAAAAATCAAAGATTTTCAGCTAGGTATTTATCTTCAAAAGAAACAAGAAATCATTCACAAAAATCGATGTTAACAATAATTGTAATATTTCGATTTTCACGTCGTATTTAGGTATATATAATATTTTATCTTCAAAATCACGGCTTCCTTTGCGGCTTCTTAAAATTCGTTAATGTCAATTTGTCATCAATATCATTGAAATTATCAGCATATCATTGTTTTCTGTGAGAGAAAGTGATGAATCTGTTAACGGCACTCCACCAATAATTAACTGAAATTGTACAGTCCAAATAATCTCGTTGGTAAAGTCGTACGCTCTCTGAGACGGTCCACTTTATAGTCGTTGGTTCGAGCCCCACCAAAACCGACACATTTTTGTACTTTTTACAACGATTGATATATTATAACTTTTCATGTACTGACAATTTTTGGGATTTCCGGAGGGTCTCGGCGGCATGAGTTTACTATTGAATTTGAAAAAGTTTCTTTCCTACGAGTTTTTGATAAATATCAAAAAAATACTAATAATAATAATAAACGTCTTTATTCACCATTGTTACAATTATTGATGAAGAGGCGGAGTGTCACTTTAAAGTGTTTTTCAACTCAACCTAAAAAAAATACTCTATATCTAATGTGGCCAATATTCATTCAAGTTATACACTAAATTTTTTCTTCGATCAGGTAAATACTTCAGCACTCTCTTTCAAGTATCATATTGATAATCAATTTTAGATATAGTGTATTTTTCGATATTCATGAAAAACTCAAAGGAAATAAACTTAAACAAATTCAAAACTGAACGATACAAATTGAATTTGTAATATCAAATTAAAAAGTTTACAAAAAAAAGGTTTTGATGGGACTCGAACCAACAACTATCAACTTGACTCTCACAGAGCGCATTCGTCTTAACCAACTAAGTTATTTGGACTGTACAATTTCCGTTATCTATTGGTGTGAAGAGTAGTAGTCTAAGAGCCAACTTAAATCTGACAACACATTCTTTACGGTATCTGAAATTTCGTCCAGTGAGAGTTCTATACCCAGTCAACAAGCGATGGGTACTAGCTAAGCCCGGCCGCGGTAGGGTTCGGGTCCCTCAGGTGAGTCAGGTATGAAAATTAGGTAAATTCTTGAAGTATTTTACGGCGTCTGCCGTTTAAATATGTTATGATGAACCTCTAGAAAAATTGAAAAATAACTCTGGCTGCTGATTTTAAAGGTTGCAACATCCTGGCAGCCACTTTTCAAAATTCGAAAAAAAAGTGAAAAGTATTTCACGGCGTCTGCCGTGTGAATATATTATTTATTTAACTATTTTAAGCTAAGATTGAAAATGGCTGACATTTTTTCCGGTTGTAACTACTTGGTTTACAGCGAAACATTACCTGCAGTCTATGCTTAGAAAACACGTGGTACAGTAAGAGTAGTAATTTATGCTCTCTCTCTCTCTATCTCTTCAGTCAAATATTTTCTTCTTTTATGTTAGGGCTGAATGGTGGAGATTCAGTTCTTTTTACGAACTCAAAGGCACACCTGGCCCAACCGTTTACAGACAAATATATTTTAGCAGTGTTGCCAATAAGGCGCAAAAAAATCAAAACTCAGTCTAATACGTTATCAACGGAATCACTTTCTGCTCAGCATCCGTCAACGTCAACAGACAATTCTATGATTCCTGAAACTGTGACTCAAAATGTTAATTTTTCTATAGATTCATCTTCACTAGACGAAGTTGTAATAGAGGGTAATAATTCTCAACTGGATACATCGTTGGAAACAGGCTTAGTGAAAGATTCTGACTTATTAAATTCACCAACGGATATTTTAACAGTAGAAAATGAAAGTCCAATCGTAAAAGGTAATATTTGTTTTTTTGCGAAAAAAAAATGGAATATTTCATGGTGAAATAGATTGTTTCCGAAAATAAATATATTCTGATATGAATAATGAAAATATCTAATTAATGTTTGATTTTTTTTTTTACATCATTATAATAATTTTAGATTTTTTACATCCTTATAATGGACCTTTTTTTCCTTATTATGCACGTTTAAAGTAGTAAATGTGTTCGTTTAATCGTATATTTAAAAAAATTTGCTCGGACTGCAGGTAATGTGTCGCTGTAAACCGGATAGTTACAACCGGAAAAAATGTCAGCATTTTTCAATATTAGCTTAAAATAGTTCAATGAATAGTATATTAAAATGGCAGACGCCGTAAAATACTTTGAATTTTTTTTTTTTCGAATTTTGAAAAGTGGCTGCCAGGATGTTGCAACCTTTAAAATCAGCAGCCATAGTTATTTTTCAATTGTTCTAAAGGTATATTAATACATATTGAAACGGCAGACGCCGTAAAATACTTTAAAAATTTACTTAATTTTCATACCTGACTCACCTGAGGGACCCCAAACCTACCGCGGCCAGGCTTAGCTAGTACCCATCCATTTCTTGTTTACTGGGTACAGCAGTCTCACTGGACGAAATTTCAGATTCCGTAAAGAATGTGTTGTTAGATTTATGCTGCCTCTAACACTATAGATGTAAGTCCTTCAATTCCACAAAAAAACATCAATTGTGACAGTTCAAACTTTACTCAACATACCAAAAAATATTTCAGATTAAGTACATTAGTTTATGCTTGAATGAAACCACTTGGCTTTCGTGTTTGTAGGTAGAGAGATCAGAATTGTGACGTTTCTACAAGGTTGTCCCTGGTAACCAAGTATCTTGTCTGTGATTGGTGGAACTCATATCCTACCTTGTGTGGATATGAAATCATAACGATTCGGTTGACTGGAATCGCCTACTTATCCTTTTTGTAAACTATAAAGAAATGAGCAAATTTAAGGGTGGGAGTCGAAAAACTACTATTTTGGTTATGTATAAGGTATCGCGCTGACGGCACTGACAGGATAATAACATTGGCGAATCGAGCCATCCTCTCTTATAATGTTCAATTTCATTGGTACTGGCCTATAAATTCGACGCTATTTCAGTGAATATAAATACAAGCTGAAGTTTGAAAGTCGAACACACGACGTGGGTTTTAGATGTTGTGAGTGAGTTTCTATGGAGAAAAAGCCTTTTTGTAGAGAGCTCGCCCGCATCATCCATTGAATGTCGAAGGATTAGTCGCGATGAAAAGTGGAGAGTGTCGTATTATTGCAGGACTGGCTGGAGGGTGGCTTTCCCGAATTTTCCTGGAATCTCTCGGATCTCATCCGAATAGAAAGTTCGTTTCGAGCGAGCTTCAGAAGAATGTATGTAGGCTGGGTCTATTCCATCGATATATCAGAGGTTAAGATATAGAGGCAATCATATGCAATGCCCCCATTCTGCTTAAAAAAAAAGTTATGAAAATACGCATGATTCCTAAACCTAGAGTTTTTCGAATAAAGTCACTCCTCATGTTTTCGAATCGTTATTTTTTTTTCATTTTTTTTATTTAACGTCGCCATATTTCCGCTACCAAGGCCAATCACCGACGCCGGTGAGCACACTTGCCCCAACTGGAGATGTTACCGAACCTTCCGGTATTCCACCCAGAGGTAGGGATCTTTCACGAGCCCAACATGCATGGACTCAGGACCGTCGGCTTTACGTCCCCTCCGAAGAACGGCATATCCTTAATATTTCTTGTGCTTATTGATATATTGCCTGCGAGCTATGAAATGCTATTTGGCAGTTGTATGAGCTTTCGACGCAGCCTTTCCCTGTATGAAGTTACCCATCCAAGTACTAACCGCGCTCGGCGTTGCTTAACTTATATCGAGTGACTGTCAGTCAACCGAAGAGCTGGGCCGTGCACGTTTTCAAATCGTGTAAAAATACATCTTCTAACATTATCCAATTTTTCAGTTGCGTACGAACTACGTAATCGAAATTTATTTTCGACCATCAGACATACAAAAATACAATAAGGAATCCAGAGTTATAAGAATTGTTATATTTCAAATTCCTCAATTGGTTCTTCAGATTTTACAACAAAACATCATCAAAATGGGTTTCGAGGCATGCTGATTCTGATTATCCAAAAAATCTTCATTCAGATTCAGATATTATTCATCAGTTATGATAACCTTTCTACGAAAACTCCTTTTTTTGAACACCTCCCACAACTCTAATCACCTAGGATGATTCTTGATGTATGATTCTTGATGTTCCATGTACGCATTCACCTTATGCTTAATTTTCCTCTTTCTCTATAATCATCATGATTGTTTTCTGTCGCTCGGATATTCAAAACCAATCAGTTATTGACTCAATCGAATATATATTATGCATTCAAATCAACTAGTTGGAGAGGTATTCAAAGTGATTCAAAATCCAAATGATTTTGGTTTGGCAATGGACTCAATAATTTTCTAACTGATTTGTGTGCTCAACTAGAGCCATAATGTAATTATTTACCATGAATTCACAGTTAGCTTCCAGTTTGAGTCGTGTATGCTATCTACCGTCAAAGAAAAACTTTATATCTAGTACGATTACAATCGATAAAGTAATTTAAAAAAATCCAAGATGGCGGATCGCTCGCCCCCGCCCTACAAGGTCGAAAACTTGGATTTCATCAGGGTCCTAAGCCGTGTTCCGTTTCCCTGTATGATTTACTAGACTGGTAACTCAAGATGGCGTAGTGGTAGCCGCTCGGTTGAGCGGTACTTCGGAAAATTCGCTGATATACGGAACGGTTGTTAGTTGTCTGTAATGATTTGATGACACTGTCAGTCTACAGTACGGATTCAAAATAAAAGGAGTAGTCATTTTTAAAAATATTTTCGAAGACATAATAATTACAAAGTGGACTTGAAAAACTTTCCCTTAAATACTAGTGAAAAGCTTGGAATTTATGCTCATTTTTGTCTTGTGACATAATGAATTTCTCTGTCGTAAAAATATTTCTCAATTCTACAGATACTCTCATTCCACAATGAATGAACATAAATGGACGTGAATTACTAAAAAAAAACCTCACTTGCTATGGTTATTCAACCCACCAACGATTTCTTATCGGTTACTCTGGTGACAGATAAGTTACCAACTTTTCAGGAAAAGTCCAAGAGACGGAATAGAGGTCGACCTTCACCCATCTGTTTACCGGATGAAACATCCCTTTTGAAGGTTTCATAAATAGACGAATACGTCTACCAAAATGTGGTCCAGACTATATCCAGTGAAATTCAAAAATTTCCACCATATGGAAAAAAAATTATTATAGATTTGTTAGAAAATTCCATTCCTCATAAAGATTTTTGTATTGCAGAATATTTGCATATGAGTTGTCAAAATTTCAAATTTCCGTGCAGCTTATAGGAGAGAACGAAAAATTTTGATCAAGAGTAAACTACTCTGGATGTGATTCCAAATTTGAATATTGATTTCAATTCTGAACAACTCCCTTATATGAACTTGGTGATTATATCAAAAATGAGATGTGATTTACAACTGATCAAAATTCCTATTTTTCGTTCTCCCCTGTACACTGTTCGGAAATTCTGACAACTCATATGCAAGTATTCTGCAATACACCAATTTTCACGGGGAAGAAAATTTTCTTGATGAATCGATAAAAGTTTTCCATATGGTGGAAATTTTTGAATCTCACTGTGTATAGTCTGGACCACATTTTGAGAGGCGTATTCCTCTTTTTATGAAACCCTATAAAAAGTATGTTTCATCCGGTAAACAGATGGTTAAAGGTCGACCTATATTCCGTATCTTGGACTAGAACCATGTCTCGTTACCAACCACATTTCACGGTCACTATGGTAACCAGTACAATGGAACGGCTAACGGTAACAATATTTGGAAATGGAACACGGCCTTAATAACAATAATAACATATCCCAAACTCAGAATTACTCCACCTTTTGAAAGGCAAATGTCCCATTTACTGAAGTATACGCCTGAAATGTAACATCAACAAATTGGGCAGAGCTAACTTTCTTTATCTGAATACAGTTGAAAAAAAAATGCATGTGCTTTCGTAACATACAAAAAGTGGAAGAGTCCTCTCGATTTCTTGGATTATGTTCAGATTAACATTTTTCTAGGAAAGAACACTGCAACATCGCTCTTCATTTTTGAACTTTGTGTAGTATTCATGCATATGACACCATTATGAAAAATGATCTTAATATATCTTTTTCTCGGTTCAAATGACTGAAAACTGTTCTAATTCGCTAGGTCCTTTATTACAGTTTCAGTAAGTGTATTGTATTGTGATAAAGAGTTATAATTAATAAAAGTAGTTTAGTGTTGTTTGAAGTTTTAATAAACGAATCCAAGGAAATATCGCAACAATATTTTTTTCTCTTTTATCTTCATTATACAGTTTATTCCATCATTTTAAATCAATATGTTTTCATTATTTCTTAGCAGATTTCATTCCTCCCGAAACAAATCCCCATTATCTCTGATCAATTTTCCGTAAATCCATCAACCTCCTTTGTCATTATGATTAGACCTCTAGGAATATCTCAATTAGGAATACTCATCTGATAATCCTTCGGTCAATTTCGATTGACTCAACTCCAGGAATCTGAAGAGTTTCATGAAGGGTGTCTGCTGACCATTGGACCCTATTAATCATATTTCCCGACGTTGACAAAGGTATGTGTTCATTAGTGCAACTCTCCAGCAGTGTTCAAAGGACGAGGGAAATGTGATAACGACACAGTATACAGGGCCATCGAGTAGATTGATAAAGAAAGATACGCCTTTATATAAATGAGGATAACTTTAAATTGGAAGATATACAAGCAAATAGATCAGAAAATATATGGACATTCGTCGATTCATACCTCTGGTCACCTGTCTCAATGTGCTAGAATTGATCTTTTCTAAAGTATCGGGTTTAATTAACTGTAACACTGATGACTCTATAGATGCAGTTTGGAGTGAAAGAGTAAATGAATAGAGATAAATAAAGCAAAGGTTTGCTAGTGAAAAAGGACTTTATAATAAAAAGTTTCAAGAGTCATTTCATTCAGCCAAATAACTTCAAAATAAATTTGGTGAAACCATTATTACTCTGAAGAATTGTTTTTAGGCTTCTTTTTCCTCCAAATCAAAGAAGAACGAAAACACAATGTCTAATAGAAGTAAAATACTTACTTCCAAAAATTAATGTTTCATGTTCCTAGATACCATAATTGCATTTCGATAACCAATCCAAAAAATTTGGGGCACAGCTGCTTGCTTGGCCAATTTACTTATTCTAGGCAGAAATTCATTCAATTATCTAATTGAGGTACTAGAAAAACGTTTGAACGAAGTGGAAGGATTAATATTCTTACGAATAGCCATGCCTTACTCAAGGCTTCAACCAACTAACCTAAAATCAAGATCAGTTTGGATATGCCGTAAAAAACTTGAAGTTCCCGTGGATCATATAATCATTGTTTATAGAGGGATAGCGAAAGCCTGGGTGACAATCATTCGAAGCGTTTTTGTGACGCCATCCACACTATTACGTTGATTTGATACTTCTTTTTACTTGATAATCTACAACAAAGTTTCCTGCTCTGAAGGGTAAAGTGGGAGCAAATTCCTGTTTGTTAGTCTGACCATTGTTGAAGGAGAAAGAGGATAGTTATTCTATCTGTGAAAAAGCGATTTTAAACAGATAAAATATGTGCAGAGTCCTGTGTGTCAGTTTGACTGAAATATTGAAAGGAAGCTAATGAAGCTTCAAAATAGAATTGACAATAAAAATGTATACAGTAAATGATATTTTGGGCATGTTTGGGCATTGAAATAATCCTCAAAATATGAATGATCCACGATATTGACAAAATAATCCGCTTTTCTTTCTCAATTGATTGCCATCTTGTGGCATTATGTATAAGTAATCAAGAAAATATCGAATTCAAGCTGAAACGTCCGTTAAAAATACCAAAGAAAAAATAAGAAACGAAATCACTAGTGCCATAGTATTCAACCTTTCAAATAAAATTTCCGTATGATTGGCCAACTATATATCTCTATAAACAATCCAAAATCATTGTTGATAGATATATAAACAATGCTCACATGTTGGCAAGAAATTAATGAAGCTTCGAAATAGTGTTGACAGTAGAAGTTTATGGAGGAAATGAAAATTTCAGCTTCAAAATCACAGAATGAATGATATATGTTATACGAAATTTCACTTCTATTTCTGAACTGATCACCTTTTCGCATTATATTTGATCAAGAAAAAGTGCGTTTCAAACCAACGATCAAGCAGACGAGCTCTCTAGGCAATGTGTAACAGTGGGTATACTCCAGTTGTAAGGGGTTTTAAATTCACATCAGTTACTAACTGTATATAACACCTTAATTCACTCACATGTTTCGTATAACATTAAACTATGGGGTTGCGCTACAAATTTAACCAAATATTTATTTCTCAGAGAGAATAATCAGACTGATTTTCAAATTGAAACCTACTGATACATGTAAACCATATTTCAAGGAAAACAATATTACGACTTTTTATTCTGTGTACATATATCACTGTATTATGTATTCGAGAAAAAATCTGAGCAAATTCAGACAATCATGATCATTTCACAAAGTATGGCGGTATAATTGAAATTTCGTGACACACTACTACACTTTTCCAAAAAAGTCCATATATATTTAAAATCAAACTAGCGTTTTTACTTTCAAGGCTAAGTTGTAGATGGATGCTTTCATACTGTTACCGAATACTTATACATAATACTGAAGGATGGCAATCAATTCAGAAACAGAAGTGAAAATTTCTTTCAATCTCTTAGATCATTCAAGTTTTGAAGACTGTTTTTATGCCTAAACTTTTATTTACTTCATAAACATCTATCGTCAGTTCTATTTTGAAGCTTCATTATCTTTCTATCAACAGTTCTGTCAAACTGACAGAGAGAACTATGCACCTATTTTTTCCCTCAGAGAAGGAAATACGTCGTGCATCGTCAAGTAAACGGACATGACGGTGATGACAGTCATCACCCGAAGACGATTGCAGATACCAGCAATCGAAACGTCGCAACTTGAAACTTGGTTTCAACATTTTTTCATAATATTTCATTTATTTCTTCATTTACTTTTTTTGACTAGTATTCCACATTCGATTCCTTTATTTTCGTGTCACAATATTATGTCATTTATTTTTTCACATAACATTTTTTTGACTCATATTTCATATTCGAAATCTCGATTTTTTGTAACAAGAATATTTTCTTTGATCAATCAATCCTCAATTTCATTACTGACGAATTTGATTCTCTCATTTGATTTGTATTTTTATCCTCTCGTTCTTAACAACAGGTTTCAATAGAGTTAATAATAAAAATAATAAAGACAATGGAAGTCCGAACCATTACTGTTGTGAAAAAGTGAAGAGACGCATTGTATACATTCTGTCACAGTTTTTTTTTCAATTATTAGTTGTCAAGAGTTGTCAGATTGACTTAAAAAATATATCATTAGATAATAAAACTTATATATTCCTCACAAAACTGAATTTCAATAACATAATTGTAAAAAAAAACTGTGACAGAATGTATACAATGCGTCTCTTCACTTTTTCACAACAATTAGCATTCATCACAAAGAGACTTGGGTGAAAGGATAACACGACACTACTGAGTGATGAAAACTAATATATTTTTCCAAATCGCTGGGAAATTTTGACATTCCAGACGAAATTTCTCAGAGTAAAAGTAAAGATTTCCTTACTGCAACGATGTGATATTTCCTTTTACAGGAATAGTAATTTGGACAACAAGTTCGAGCACGATGCCGTAGGCGAGTGCTCAAATGTTTGAGTGCGATATGGCCAATATCGATTAGAGTTGTATAATTGATTTTTTTTTTCGACCAGGTTAATATTTCGGATTTCTCTTTCAAATATCATATTGATAATCAATTTTTGTTATAGAGCATTCTTTCGATATTTATGGAAAAAAAAGAAGAGAAACTTTGTTAAATTCAATATCGAACGATACGATTTGAATCAGTGGAATCAAATTAAAAATTGGACAAAAAAATAGTCGGTTCTGGTGAGGCTCGAACCCACGACTATATAGTGGATCGTCTCAGAGGGCTAACAATTCAAATTCAAAAATCTTTATTTCCTATTTGGTTATAATATTACCTTATCTGCTAATTTACATTCATTGTATATAGTACATTCACAAAATAAATAAATAAATATATATACATATAAATAAATAAATATCTGCAAAAACATATACACAACACAGGATAAAACCCGGAGCGGGAAGCTAGACCTCAGTACTCCCAGAGGAAAGGTCTCCCTCTCCCCCACGAGCACCGAAATCTCCCCAATGCGATCCGTCAAGCCGATCAAGAAGTCGACGTGCGAAGCGCACCTGCTGATGGTAACAGTGCTCTATCGTAAACTGCTTCAAAGGCTAAAATCACTTCATTATTCAACCAAATTTCCTGCCTTTTATGGCTTACATTTGGGTATCGTATCATTATTATTCAAGAAAATTCATTTTAAAAAGGTTTGTTTCGATTATTAGATTTTTCTGAAATTCGACGGAAAAACATATGAAAAACCGCCTCAGAGGGCTAACGCTACAACGAACTAGTCCACTTGAACTGTAAAATTTCAGTTGATTATTGATGTGAAGATTGGAGATGTTAGTCCCTCAATTCCACAGAAAAAACATCAATTTTGACAATTCAAAACTGACTCAATAAACTTGAAAATATTTCAGATATAAGTACATTTATTTATGCTAAATGAAACAACTTGAATATCGTCTTTGTAGGAAGACAGATCAGAATTTTGACGTTTCTAAATGGTTGTCCCTGGTAACTAAGTATATTGTTTTCTGTGATTGGTGGAATTCATATCCCACCTTATGTGGATATGAAATCATATTGACTGGAATCGCCTAATTAAACGTTTAGTGAAGTATAAAGAAATCAGCATATTTACGGATAGTAGTAGAAGTAAATAGTTTTGACATTCCTTTCAATTCTGAAAACAGACAATTCAATGTCAAAATTATAAACAGATATTTTCGAAGCTCTGGGTGATATTATAGTTATCCCAGTCTAGCTACTTGGAGGCCAGCCCTGTACTCCAACCAACCATATCGAAATCCACCAATAAAACACGTTAATTAGATCAGTTTATAATCTCCCTCTGCGAGGGGGTAGAGCTACTGTGGGGGATTCCTTCGTAAACACAAACTGGGACAGGAGACGAGATTCGAAGGACACCTGTCGGGAGCACAACAACTTCTCTTACTTATTAGATAAGTCTGATAGAGAGGGATTTTTGGAAAACTTTCTAATTGAATTGTACATTGTATCCGGGATTCCTGAATCGCCTTGCAGGGGACGGGACTAATGAAAAATATACAACGCATTGAGTTACAAAAAGAGAGAGAGAGGGAAAGGTATACATTTATTATAAAAAAAATCGAACAATCTTGTAGACAAACAAATAAGGGCTCAAATCTGAGATTTATACACCTAAGATAATTTTATACAGAGTGACATTGTTAATTATGAAACAGTTTGCAGTAAAATTTTCGTGTGACAAATAAGTGTCAAAAAACAGACAATTGGGAATGAATTCCAATTGATGAGTGAATTATAAAAAGCGATAAAGAATGCAACAGAAAACAGGAACCTCAGAACTCTAAACGGCACTCAAAAAACTCATTAAGCGACTAATACCCTTTTTTGTTAGGATTACCTTCCTGAATTTTTAATATACACGCTATCAGTGATATCACTATGGCGGATTATAGAATGGTCAACTCGAGATGATGTGCTTGTCTAGTACAGTGACCTTTTTCAATTAGGAAAGAGCTTTCATTTCTTTGTATCAGATGAGACGTTTTTGGAATGAATAAGGAAAATGTAGTCAGAATTTTATATATATATATATATATATATATATATATATATATATATATATATATATATATATATATATATATATATATAGACATATAAACATATGTGTTCGGATAGGTTTCCGCGGTCAGTTGTGTGTTGTTGTTGAGTTCGGGTTGAACCGCGTCTGGAGTTTTGACAAAACTCCAGACGCGGTTCAACCCGAACTCAACAACAACATATATACATATACACATATATGCTCGTTTTTGTAATATAAATACAGAGTTTATAAGCTATTTTCAGCAAACACCCCAGAATGCTAATTAATGCCATTCCATATTCAATCATGGCATTATAAGCATTTTTAGCTGCGTTGTAAACTTGTTCATTTGAGTTTATTTTTAACGCATAGCAACCGAAGGAGAGTTTGTGGTTTAGTGCTTTCAGATGTTCCTTAAATTTTAGCTCCTGATCTATGTTTGATTTCTCAGCCTCAGTTCGAGTAAAGGGTAAAGAGCACTCAAAAGTCAGAAATTCAAAGACAGACAGAAGATTTGAATTATTGATGAATGAGCCATGTCAGTGTCACATTCTGACATCAATCACCAAAAATCTAATCTTCAAAAGAATTTATCAAAGGGCTTGAAAAAAGAAGCAGGAAGTCACCAAGAACAAGCATTTGAATTTTTGTTATAATTTTCAATTCAATTTCTCAATTCACAAAAAATATGATAACTGAAAAAAACTCAGTCAATTTTGCTTTTTCATAGTATTGCAGTTACGTATTGGTGCCAATAAACCAAGTTAACATTAAACAAATAATATAAGAACTCAAATCTTTCTCATTTCCAAGGAGAGAAAACCTAAAAGTGGACTGCACCACACCGAAAACAAATGGGCATGAAAGCCTCGTTTGAGGCTTTCATGCCCAGGTTACTTTTATTGTAGTGAAACTACACTCAGCCGAACTTGAGTCATTTCCATCATTTCCACAAAAAACAGCAATCTGGGGTTCTGAAATTATTTTTTAATATATTTGACGAAATAATTATTTCAGTTTTCAAAAAATACAGGAAATTAGATACAGATTCATACAAAAAGAAAGCCCTGTAATGTTCAAAGAGCATCAGGTGAATCAAGGGACAGGAGATACGGATCAATATTAACTTCATTATTTTGAGTTTGTAAGCCTCAAGAAATATCTCCTTCGGTAGTTCCAAAGTTCAGCCGTTCTATTGATAAAAGATCCCTAAGCAAGAGGGGCTTGACAGGTCTCCAGGCCAATAATGCAATGAAAACAAAGCCTAACTAGATCCTTACTCAAAGCAACAAAAAATACATATCCTTTTTTCAAACATGATAATAGTGATAGTGAGGTGTTTGTGGTTCGTAAATAAAGATGTGGATCAATTTTGTATTTTCATTAGTCTGCTGAATTGCTCTAGTGTAGAATTATAACGTTTCATTATGTTCAACTTCTGCTCAGAGTGGGTAAGTAAAATGTTATGTCCAACAATATATTCTCTGCTTGTGTCAAAAGATTTTCACTACAGTTCTCTGTATGTAAGCTGTAGATTAGGTTACGATTACGGAAAGAAAATCCGATGAAATATCTGAGTTGCTATCGGGTGACACGGTAACGCCGCAAAACAAAATTCACTTTTCATTGGTCAAATACTGTTGATGTGAAATTTTCTTACCCAATATCCGTCACACTCGAATTGAAATTCGAGAATTCCTTTCATTATTATACTCAAAAAACTTTCAAAAAGCTTTTCTATGGACATTAAAAGTGAAGAATATTGTAACACAAAATTATCTTTTATAGCAATCAGACATATACTATTCTCGTATATACTTTAATGATTAATCTTCCCCTCACCACTTTAAGGAGAAACCATTGATGTTTAGAAAAAATATGTTCAAGGTTGATTTCAAGAGAAAGAAAGAGGTGAATATATAAATCTCATATATATTTTATCGAATCCAGCATCTCTGCACAAAAAAAGACGTATTTTAATACACTATTTATTCGAGCCAGAGGCATTAGAATTAGGGTATTAGACCAAATGAATAGTATCGAGGATCAAGTTAAGGGTGAATTCAGTAGTCATTCAAGATTAGAAAAACAATTTGGGTATTCAAACCTCCTTGAACCCAGACCTCGCTTATGGCTATGACAGCGATAGCCCATCTAGCACAGGACATCCTGAGATATCTTATTTCTATTCAAATCATATCGTAACGTCTCAAGACGTTTGAAAGATATCCCAAAGATATCAAATCCATCTCATCTTGGAAATATCCTATTCAATGCATCGTTGGGATATCTTAAAAATATACTTTATCAGACCAAATCTTCAACACAGGATAATTTAAAAAAAAAAATTCTCGTCGGCCTATTTCCGCTACCAAGGCCACTCACCTACGTCGGTGAGCACACTTCCCTCAACCGGAAATTTTGCCGAACCCTCTGGGATTCCAACCAGAGGTAGGGATCTTTAACGAGCCCAACATTCAAGGACTCGGGACCGCCAGCTTTACGTCCCCTCCGAAGGACGGCATATCCTCAATATTTCTTGTGCTCATTGATATACTACCTGCGAGATATTATATGCTATTTTGCTGCAGCTGTACGGGCTTTCGACACGGTATTTCCCTGCATGGTCACCCATCCAAGTACTAACCGCGCTCGGCGTTGCTTAACTTCAGATATCGAATGACTGTCAGTCAACCTGAAGAGCTGGGCTATGCCCTTTCAAAAATGTTTGTAATTGAAATGAATAAATTTCTTTATCTCTCGATACGAAACTGTTTTTTTTCGATATAATGTGTATTGAAGAAAATTAAAAAAAATATTGATGTCATATTTATGTTTTGATGGAAAAAGAAAATGAGATAATCTTGTATCATATATCAATTTGAACCGGCGCCGGCGGACTAATTTCGCGCCTAGCTTCCGTGCTCAATGATTGGCTGGAGGAGCGAGGCCAATCAGCATTTCGATACGCGCCGCCGCTGACACTAGCACTAGATCTGAAATTCATAACCTAAAACCTAACCTTGATGACCTTGGTGTTTGGTGTCGGTTTGCCGTTTGCCGTGGGTGCTGGATGTTATTGTTCATTGTTTGTTTACCATCTGTGAAATTTCATTATAGCATTATGTGGAGTGTCGTACTTAGTGAGTATAAAGTTGAAATGAAGAGAAGTGGTTTGCATAAAATACTATATGCATACCAAAATAATCATGCTACTGAACTCAAGTGAAGGCAACAGTGTAGGTTCGGAGAATCGGAACTAGATCCGATTCCGATTCTCCGAACCTACACGAGATGAAATCTAGAGATATAAGAATCACTGAATCCTGGTATGATTCAAACCTTCTAACATTTGATATCAAAAAAACGAATATAATTCAATTCAAATGCGCACTAGACGATTTGCCTTTGCAAAATGAAACTATTGAAAGTAAAGATTGTGTGTTTCTAGGACTTCATATCTAAAATGAACTGAAATTTGAAAATCATATCAAATATCTGAAAGGCAAGGTATCTACGAGATGCTATGTATCAAGAATCGTTTCCAGAGAACTTGAAACTTCCATAGCAAAAACTGCATACCATGCTCTCATAGAGTCACACACAAGTTGTAGTAGTGTAGTTTATTAGAGCCAAATTTGAAATTACTAAAAAGAGCCATCAGATATATGTATAAGATGAAACCACGTGACTCATGCCAGCAGATATTCAGAGAATAAAATAGTGACAGTTATAGCTCTCTTTATCTTAGAAACTGTTTGTCTTGTGAAAAAAACATATACTAAGATTTGAGAACACCCCTACCTATTGCAACACTCGACTTAGCAGAAAAAATAGTTTAAAACAACCTCTGCCCTTCTCTGACCTAATGAAAGACTCATTTTTCTATAATGGGTGGAAAATGTACATTCAACTACCAGGGAATATAAAAGAAATCAATAAGAGAATTTACTACTTCAGAAAAACATAAAAACATTTATTGATGAGCAGACCCTATTATAGTTTGTATAAATTTTACGATGATCGCTTCTGAACTGAAATGTTTCATATTGTATACATGTATAGATAGGCAATTTAGAAGAACCTGTATGTTATGTATATGTGTCTGTGTTTTATATATACATGTATTCAACTTGATGCTTTGTCAACAAGATCCAGACATAAAGGTATATTTATTATTTTTATAAGATGGACTCGGGTATTTCATCTAATGATAGTGGAATGAATAAAGACCATAATTCGGGAGAGAATAGTTCAGATAGCTAGTTTCATTAGTGATTCGAATCTTGAGTTTCTAGTAGATGAGATAGCGGATACTCGTCCAATAGCAGTCAAATGATCAGGATATTTATTTCTATAATTCTGAAACTTCTCTAAGAAACAATTTAGGTAAGTAGTTGGGTCATCAAACATAATATGATTCTCATTATTATATTTCAAATTTTCAATGAAAAAATTTTTTTATGGTGTTTCATTAAAAAATACATTTAATTTCGTATGTTATTCGATCAAAAAAGATTGAAGCAATAATATCTTTCAGATATAATGGAAAGATATCTTCAAGATGTAATGAATAAATGTCTTTAAAAGTTCAGATTTCGTAACATGCATAAGGCATCTTGAAGATATGTAAAAGATGTATATTTATGTACATCTTTGAGACATCAAAAATGTCTTGAATGAGATAACTTGAGATGTCTTTGTGCTGTCTGGGATTGGTCCCTGCAGCACTCCGAAACGTACTTAGAGATTTAATAGCTCGAGAACAGTTCTCTCAAATGATTTTATTATATGAATGAACTGAACTTTATGTAAGAAACCTCTCCTTATGTTTCATTGAATTGATAATCGCCAGCAAAAGTTATAAATAAGTTTCTACCGTGGAGTTTCTGCACCTGAGAGTAATTAACTGCAGTTGGAAGTTCAAAGCAATATTTGCCCAAGTGGGCACATAAAGCGGAAGAAACTAAATTTGAAGACGTGGAATTGGATCCAATTAGGTCTTGTGCGGAACAAGACAAAGCACTTATACACACAGAACTTTGCGAATATCGACAGCGTATTGCCGACGCTAGCTGGTATTTCTGTGAGAGAATTGATTGTTGAACTGATTGAAACTAATATCACCGGTGATAAATTATAGTCCAGTGAAATTTTTGAGTCATCATCAAAATCCATGTTAATCGAATGCTCGAATACATGGTTACATCTAGTACTCGTATCAACCTACAGTAGGAAAAGATGTTATTATTTATAATTGAAATTTTATATATAATTGTATATGATATATATATATATATATTTGATCGGCTAGGCTTCCGCGGTTAGAAATGTGCTGGCTGGAACTTCCGGTTGATCCGCGTCTGGAATGATTTACTTGTCTACGTTTCGGCTCCCATTTCGGAGCCATTTTCAAGACTTAGTGACCTTGCGTCTAGGTCTGAGTTTTCTTACTAGCTGGCTATCATCACTGGAGATCGAGGATTGAAGGTTGGTGGGATTTAAGGGTTCATTAGTAATTATGGCAGGATCAGGGATCGGACGGTCGATGGGAGGTTCGAACGGATTAGTTCCCAAGTCGGAGTAAATAGAAGTATGTCGGACCAAGAGTGGTTTCCAGGTATTGGGGAGTCTTTGAGAATCGTCGCGTTTATTGAGGCAGTTGGGACGTTTTTCGATTTCAATGGCTTCACGGGTAACTCTGGTTTGGAGGGTTTTGGCTGTGGCAATGGTTTTGGTGTTTTTGAAATCTATTTTGTGGCCTGTTTCTAAATGATGTTGGAATAATGCTGAGTTTGTGTCAGAATTACGGACTGCTAGTTCGTGTTCATATGCTCTACAGGACACTCGTCGGTTGGTCTGGCCGATGTATGTTCTGGGACAGTTAGAGCATGGTATTTCATATATTCCTTGGGTTTCATTGGGGATTGTGTCTTTGGGTGTTCGAAGGTAGGTGGATATTTGGTTGTTAGCTGTGAAAATGGTTTTGATGTCATGTCGTGTCAGAATTCGACTTATCCCAAATAGCACACGACGTCCTGAAGACGAACCATTTATGTCCCAGTTACGTCGATACGTCCCGGGACGTATGGGAGACATTCGAAGAACGTACATTACCGGATGTACCATGTATGTACTGGTTAGACGTCCCATGTAGGTACATACTTGGTCCCGTTCCAATCGGAATGTAATAAAAACGTACATGCTTGGAAGTACTATGTACGTACTTTATTAAGTGTCCCTGATACGTTTACATTAACTCCTCTTCAGGTACGTACTTTTCGGAATGAATTAGGGACATACCAATGACGTGTTTTTTTGTGAATCCCATGTACGTACTGCTCAGACGTATCATTTACGTACATGTTTGGAAGAACTATGTTCGTACTATTTGGACCTTCCAGGTGCGTACATATTGAGTCCCTTCCAGATTCGTATATTTCGAAACGTTTGCGGGACATAATAGTAATGACGTACATTTTTGGAAATCGTATGTACATACTATCTGGACGTCTCGTTGACGTACTTTTTTGTACATACTGTTTGGACCTCCCAAGTACGTACGGATTGGGTTCCTTTCATTTTCTACATTTCTGTTAGTATGTACATACTGTTTGGACCTCCCAAGTACGTACGTATTGGGTCCCTTTCGGTTCAAGGGGTATTGGGATTTTGAGAGTGATCACTTAGTGTATTCATACATATATCAATATTGGTAATAGAATATTCATAATGAATTATTTCTAAAAAAATTTGGAAAAATTGAAACATCGACATGTGGTGAATTTAAATACCAGAAAATTACATACAGAATTTTTTGCACAGCAAGTTTGATATTCCAAAACCGCCATCACATGAGACAGTGATCCTTTAGTGTTTTTTCGAATATATTTTCATTGTTACTGAACTTTCTGAAATTTTAATATTATCTCGAACAAAACTAACTTGAAGTCATCACATCTATAGCACCCAACTCCTTCTTAAAAACAAGTCTCTCCGTGCCGTAGAGCGTAACAGTGGTCGACAATAATATCTCCATAGAAAAGGTCGAGAGTTCAAGCCCCGCAGCAGCCAGGTCTTTTTCCAGGTAAGTATTCGGTTAGATGGTTAGTACACGTGAATGAGTAAAATTTCCAACTTGACTATTTGGTAAAAAAGAAATGAATAATCCCGAATATGAAAACTTAGATTCATTAAGTGATATCATATGATATATCATTACGTTGTTTTCGAATATTGAGCTAATATCGCCGAATGTTTACATTTTTTTGTGGCCACTATTGATATCATCTACAATATAAGGTTGATATTCCCGTAATATTGAACCAATATTGGTCAAATATGTTTGTTCTACTTGGGATAGCGCATACAGAATGGAAAATGTACGTTTTCGGAATGTCCCAAACAGTTCCCCTTTCTGTACATTTCAGGTCCTGTGTGGACTAGAAAAGTACGTACCTGGGATTACCGACTATGCGGAAACGGTAAGTCGCAGGGAGGTCTTATGTACGTCTGTCGGAGACAAAAGTACGTCCTAAATACGTACAATGCATCCTCACCGTACATATGCAGTACGTCCACTGGACGTACTTGTGCTATTTGGGATTTTATCAGTAACACCATGAATATATGGAAGGAAAGCTTTTTGTCGTTCAG
>JAVJAQ010005842.1:0-11273 GCA_032362365.1 Zygogramma bicolorata
ACATCTTTCATCACTGGACTGAAGCGAATAAAAAAGACCCTTAGAAATTGAAGGCGAGTAAATGAGCATTTCCACTGCTTTTCAACGTCTAGAATATCAAAATTCATCTGACCAACATATACGATATTCTTTGTGAGTTTCAAGAACCTGAAATATACAACTAAATTATCGGCAGCTATTCCAAGATTGGAAATATGTTTCATTTCAGCTATACGGAAATAATATGAACCTGCACTACCATCATACGTCATGTTCACCCGGTATAACAATCTCGAAATGCCGGTCGTACATAATTACTTGAACAGTCTCTACGGGAAACATAAAACTTATTACGTCTTCTCTAGCCGAAAGCCACACACTTACGTTGATCCATTAGCCGATTCTCACGTTATTTGCCATCGTTCTCCATTATTCTTACGGAAAAATGTCGTCGACGCGAGAAACACATTATAGAATCAAAGTTATTCGAGTATCGCATTTTAGTATACGCTAGCATAATCCGTAATCACTTCGGCTTCGAGCTTCAATGCGTTTTTTATTACTCGACTAGGCCTAGCTTGTTCTCAGAGTCATAATTTTCGTTTCACAGGTGTTTGCTGCCACCAAAAAAAAAGCGTTGATGAGCTTATACGAAACATTTATTGTAGTCTGTGGAGATAGAGCGGATGCATTAAGTTGAAAGCATAAGTGAGCATGCTTCCACAAATAAAAAGTTCCAGTCTCGATATTTCTTGGATCACAAAAAATGACCAAGCATGTTACTGATAATTTAAAAAAAACTTAAAAGCTTATATGACATTCCACTCATTCAGTACAAATACGGTGACGAGTCTTTCACGCTTGGTTTTCTGTTCTGGAATACTGCTGGATTCCATTCAGAAATGAGAAATTCGTTTCGTTGATGAAACAGCATAAAAAATTCGCTGGTGTGAATTTCCCCTGAAGTTTTTTTAATTTGCACCTTTGACAATATCGAAATTTATGAAAAAGAAATCTTGTCAGATGAGATTTTTGAATTATTCAATTATTACAACAGCTTCATTTGGTCATTTGTTCGAAACTGTGAACTACATCATCAAAAACTTTTTTATTCGATTCCTAAATATGTTCACTCATTTTTCATTTGAAGGATCTGAAATTTTTTATGGTTTTTCGGAAAGCCACTGGACTCTAGACTATAGGGGTGAATATCACAAGAAAAGTGTTATTTGTTTCTTCATCTTTCATCACTCAATTATATACCAATTCAATAATGATCGGACTAATCATGAAAAATCAACACACATACTGTGAATTCAATTATATTAAGATACAAATAACAAAGTGAAATAATGTATACTAGTTAAGAGTACGATTGGTCATCACTTTTGAAAAAAATCTTTCGAAATGATGAACACAGTTATTCTCCACCAAATGTCTGAAAAATTATATATGCACTTCAAAGATCAATAGTTCACCTTTATTTTTTTTTTGAACATACTTCACTACAGAAATTAAAAATGATTCGAAAACTAATTCCCATTCTAAAAATGTTCCAATTACAACACTGACATGCAAGGAAAGGTCTGAAGAAAATTGTATGTTTCTACACAACTCAAACTACGAGAAAATTACATTAATATTTTTGAAAATAAGAATTAGGCGCCCTTTGGTTCCGAATAAGAAGGCTACGGGAGTCGATACAAGGCTGTGCGGATATTTTGGAGTTGGATCGAAATTGGTGATGGTATTGTTACGTCCTAGCGCCGGCCCTGACCATATCGTAAACGCAAGGCGAGGGATCGCTTCGTAACGAACGTCATTTTCCTGGAACCCGGCGTAAGCCGCCTGGAGAATTCGAGACGCGTCATCGGGGCTTCTCTCGACGATTCTCGATTGGCACGCAGATATATATACGCGACAGGTTTCGCTGGAGGAAGAATTGGTATTACAGAGAAGTTTTTATTCGGAGCTAAGTGAAGCGGGATTAGTAGAGCTAAGTGGCGAGAGTTATTGAGATCTAAGTGGAAAGAGCTTTTATTTGTTATTGCTAAGTGCAAGAAGTGTGTAGAATTGTTAGTTCAGAG
This sequence comes from Zygogramma bicolorata, assembly GCA_032362365.1. Taxonomy (NCBI): domain Eukaryota; kingdom Metazoa; phylum Arthropoda; class Insecta; order Coleoptera; family Chrysomelidae; genus Zygogramma; species Zygogramma bicolorata. Next base: position 2,067 of record JAVJAQ010005842.1, read on the forward strand.
AGTTTTAGTAGCGAGCGAGCATTGGAAAGTTATCGGAGCGATTTAAGTGATTGTGTTGTATTGTATTGTGATAGAGAATTATAATAAAAGTAGTTTAGTGTTGTTTGGTGTTTAAATCGACGAACCCAAGGAAATATCGTAACAGTGTTGTCAGAAGTAAGGTTTTCCAAGGGAGAAATCGTAACAGTGGCGTCGGAAGTGGAATTTTTGCTGGTAATAAAAACAATTTATGGTGAATACGAGAAGTACATCTTACGATACTATGGAGGACATGTTAAAATTAATCCAAAACCAATTTGCGGATTATGAAAGACGACGGCAGGAGGAAAAACAAGAAGAGGAAAAGCGACGACAGGAAGAGAAGAAAGAACGACAATTAGAACGAGAAAATGAAAAGAAAGAAAGAGAATTAGAACGAGAAAATGAGAAGAAAGATCGAGATGAAGCACTTCAGAAAATTCTCGAAAATGAAAAGAAAGATCGAGAAGCAGCACTCCAGAAAGTTCTCGAAGAACAGAGAAAAGAACGAGAAGACCTCCAGAAAATTCTAGAACAACAAAAGAGTGAAATAGAGCTGATAGAAAAACGACGAGAAGCAGACTTCCAGAAGGTTCTAGAAAATCAGGACAAGTTCTTCAAGCATGTTTCACAAGAAACCAAAGTACAAATGGAAGAACTGAAAGGAGAACTAAGAGTAGATCTGGAGGAACTAAAAGAAGACCTAAAGGAAGAACTAAAGGGAGACGTCAAGAAAATCGACGATGACGTCAATAAGAAAGTGAATATAGTGCGAGAGGAGATGAGAAATGAAATGAGAGGTCTAGAGAAACAGATAGCTCTTATCAAGAACCGAGATCGCCGAGACAGTGTTGCCACGTCAGGAATTTCCGTGAAACCACCGACTTTTGATGGTCAGTCGTCTTGGTCCATGTACCGTCGACAATTTGAGGCTGCGGCAGAAACTAATGGATGGGGCGACGAGGAAAAAGCTACGGCACTGATAGTAGCTTTGAGAGGGCCAGCTTTGGGTATATTACAAACGATACCCATAGAACAGCAGAAGCAATATCAGGACCTGATTACTGCACTGGAGTTGAGGTATGGCGATCAACACCGAGAACAGCTGTACCGGGCCCAAATGAAGACTCGCACACAAAAATCAGGTGAGAGTCTGCAAGAATTTGAGGCAGATGTTCGACGCCTAATCCAGCTGGCGTACCCAGATGCACCCGGAGATTTCAAGGAGCAGTTGGCTGTGCAGATATTTATTGACGGACTTAGAGACCCGGAAATCCAAAGAACTCTGCGACTTACAAGTTTCAAAAGGAGTAGCGATGCCTTGGTACGTTCGCTAGAAGTGGAGGCGGCCTTCAACACCTCGAGGCCGAAAGTGCGAGCGGTAACAATTGACGATCCCGAACATAGATCTGGCGCTACGAGTGGTTCATTTGAGAAATTTCTGGAGGAGATCAAATCGTTGATAACTGAAATGAGCACCCAGAAGAAGAGAACGTGCTACCGATGTGGAAAACCAGGACATCTTATCAAAGACTGTAGGGTGAGAATGCCACCAAGATCTAGCTCACCTGCAAGGGTGCCATCCCGTACGCAATCACCTGTGAGGACAAGGTCATCCAGCGAGTCCTTAAATTGGCGGCAGGAAAACGAGAATTAGCCAGCATATCGGGGCGCATGCTGGCTAGTAATTACAGAGCCCCCAGGGTCATCAATGTTAACAGGCTGAAAAGAACATCTGAGAGCCTTACCATTCCAGGAAAATTGAATAAAATCGACGTTATATGCACCATAGACACCGGTGCTGCAGTTTCCTTGGTACGCAGCGACATTCTTCGGCCTGGAAGCGTAAAGCCTATTTCATCCAACGTCTTGATTCGGACAGTCACTGGTGAAAACGCACCTATTCGAGGAGAGGCTGAGATTACGTTGATTCTTGGGCGACTCACTATCACAGGTACTGTTTACGTCGCAGATATAGAAGATGAAGTCATACTCGGAATGGACTTAATCAGTGACCATGGAATTTCATTCGACAATGAGCAAAAGATCATAAGGTTCGGAGAAGAAGAATTTGTCCTTACAACTCCAACGGAAAGGACGAAACCTGCCAAACTGCGATTATTGAAAACTGCGAGAATCCCTGCACTGTCGAAGGAAGTAGCTCGTGTCACAGAGAATAATGTCCCTGAATGCAGCTTCCAGCCATCGGATTCCGGACAAGTCCAGGTGAAGACAGCAAAAGCCATCCTTGTAAGAGCCACCAGGTGTCGCGTTGGAGGTACAAGTGACATCTCCGTGATGAAAACAACTGGAAGGGCTGACTTGGTCAAACAAGAAGTCATCAGTGGCCAAGTCCACTTGATTCAACAACCATCAAGAAGAGTTACATTCCCTAAGCGACAAGAGATGCTAGAGCGCATTGATAGGAGGAAGGCGCGGCACTATCGGAAGGCAAATACTGGCGGATTTCAAGAAGAAGATCGAGTGTGGCTGTGTAACCCCCGTCGTAGGATGAATGATGTGGTGAACAGTGTTCAACGCAAGCCTAGAACAAAAATGAGAGTCGTACACCTAAAGGGACTAAAATGTTACAGTGGGCATAACGAGATGTTATTTGATCGGGACGATCAAAATCGAGAGGGGGATAATGTTACGTCCTAGCGCCGGCCCTGACCATATCGTAAACGCAAGGCGAGGGATCGCTTCGTAACGAACGTCATTTTCCTGGAACCCGGCGTAAGCCGCCTGGAGAATTCGAGACGCGTCATCGGGGCTTCTCTCGACGATTCTCGATTGGCACGCAGATATATATACGCGACAGGTTTCGCTGGAGGAAGAATTGGTATTACAGAGAAGTTTTTATTCGGAGCTAAGTGAAGCGGGATTAGTAGAGCTAAGTGGCGAGAGTTATTGAGATCTAAGTGGAAAGAGCTTTTATTTGTTATTGCTAAGTGCAAGAAGTGTGTAGAATTGTTAGTTCAGAGAGTTTTAGTAGCGAGCGAGCATTGGAAAGTTATCGGAGCGATTTAAGTGATTGTGTTGTATTGTATTGTGATAGAGAATTATAATAAAAGTAGTTTAGTGTTGTTTGGTGTTTAAATCGACGAACCCAAGGAAATATCGTAACAGTGTTGTCAGAAGTAAGGTTTTCCAAGGGAGAAATCGTAACAGTATGAAAGAAAACAAACAGTTTACCACATCAATAAAAAAAATCACCCACAAACACTTTAGCTATTGATATTTCAAATTGAGATCGCTACGCCACATTCAAAAAACTCCACCTCACTAGCACCACTTTGACAACTATTGCTATTCAAGGTTAGGACTTTGTGGTTGTTTGAAAATCCCAAAGCGTGAAATTTTGTTAGTGACTATTACAGTTTTGGGTATTAAATTACTTTTTATGTTGACATTAACCATGAATTGTGCTTGATAGACATTAGTAAAAATTTTAATCATATTCGAAAAAGTCGACATATCGCAGCACCACTTAGACAATCCTTTGAATTTGTTTGAAACTTTTCACTTCACCAGACGGCGTATCACTCATCTTGAATTCCCAATGACTAAGGTAGAGCTCTGTCAGAAGACAAACTTCCGTGCTACAAATCGCCAAGAAAAAATGCAAGGTTTCGGTTATAATGGAAACCTCCGTCAGTGATAAAAAATTTCCTCTTTCTACACCTTCGACATTTCGCGAGAATATCGAGACACCCAGTATACGCGAAAACGATCATAAATACCTGCGCATAATGCAACAAGCAATGAAACCGTCGGGATAATGTGTTTGTTCGCTTCGAGCTAGGCGAACGGAGACCATTTCCAGTCGAATGTTAATTACATCCTATATTATCAGCAAAGAATCGTTGGATGATTCTATTAGATATATTGTTATACGAAGATAAATCTCGCAGCAGATTGTCGGTTGGTAATGGCCAATAAAAGCGAATGACATGCGGTGGTACTGCGAAAGGAAAAGTCGATATGCAAGCCGATTTTACGATAAGCTGGCGGATGGGAGTGTTCTGTTTGTTAATAACAATGTATTCTGTTGTTTTTTCTGCTAAGTCCGAGGAAGGTCAAAGGACAATTCTATGGAGGTACTGATGATCTCGACTCTGAACTAAGTTCCGATAGAGAGAATAGCTGGAAGACTATAGTCGGGCCGTTCAAAAGATAGAATTCAAGGACGCGTGAACAGTGAATGCTTGCATCTATATATAGCCTGCGCGGCGTAGCCACGCCTTCTAAACTGAAATAAATGAAGAACTGTTTACACTGTACTATACTCATTTGTGCTTTGTATTTACGTGTGTTACGTTGAATAATATAGATGGAAACACTCGTTCACCTCCAAGAGAAAGATATAAAAAAAGGCATTCAACTGTAAAGGAAAAAGGTGTAATAATGAACACTCATAAAAAAGCATCCCAAGAGTTTATGGGAGAACAGGGAAATGCGACGTTTTTGTTGAGTGGTGTAAAAAGGACTTGTAACATTGGGCAGAGGAACATTCAAAGAGTGCGTGCCGTTCACGTGATCATTCTATCTTTTCAGCGGCTACACTATGGTACTTTCGTCTGAAACTTTTTTTGTACGCCGAAACGCGTGAAAGTTATTAATCGAGAAATATGTTCCGACGCGGGAAGCATGATTGCGTATGAAATGAGCGACTATGAAAGGAATTGGTTTCCATGGACTGTAATCATTCTATCTTTTCAGCGGCTATACTATAGGCCTGGTTCATAGACCAAACTCTTTTACTTTAATTCCCAGTATTTTGTGATTTGCATGGGTGGCTTTATGCGAATACAGTGAAATTAATAGTTCTCTAAATAAATCTAAATTTGAGTGGTACGTACTGCCTGAAAAATTTTTAATCCTTGCGTACCCTGTCGAGGAGTATTAAATTGGTGATTCTAAGAGAAGGCTTAGAAAAATACTTCGTACAAATTTCCATAACATTAAGAATCCAGTTCTATTCCATACCAAATAGGACGGAAAAAAGACTGTCAAATATCTTATCAGTAGAAGAAACACTAACTCTTAAGTCGACCATACACACACTGAAATGCCCGAAGCCAATATTTCCACACAAAAATTGATGGATGAAATAATAAACAATCGAAACGAAATAAAATATTCAATCGAAGCGAGTGAGACAAGACTGCTACTGGCCCTGGAAGAACTGAAGAATAGAATAGTGTATCTTGAAAGAGAGAATCAGGATCTGAGAGGAGAGATAGAGGAGTTAAAAAAAATCGAGAAGAAAAATAACATTGTCATCTTCGGATTGAGTAAGAAGAGCGAGACTCCTGACTGCGAAGATTTATGTCAGAAAATTAATACATTGTTGGCCACTTCAATCACCCCCAGAGATATAAATGATTTCTATTTTCTCGGAAGAGATGATACCGGCCCACTAAAAGTGGAATTTACAACGTTTCTAGTAAAAAAACAGGTATTGCAGAATAAACAAAAACTTAAAGGTAAAACGGTTACCATTGTCAACGATCAAACTCCAAAACAAAGGAAAGATAATAATTTACTTAGAAAGTATCTCTTCAAAGCGAAACAAGAAGAAAAAAACAACTGTTTCATCAAAAACAATAAGTTGCACGTGAATGAAGAAATTTATGAAATTTCGGATCTACTAGCTCTCGAAAATCATACAAGGGAAGAACCAAAATCAACCAGTGCCCCTCCAACTCCGGTACAAGTGAAGAAAATAGAAGACAAACAGCAGCAGAAACCCAGGCAACCATCGACCTCTAGCAGCTCCCAGAGACCAGGTAGTGCAAGACTACAAGAAAAAAAGTCGCAAAAAAATCAGTAATTGCTGCTATTTTTCTTTCTCTAATATCGTACTCTTCCACATATTGTCATCTGATGATTGTTCAAAAGTTAAATTTAGAACATCGTTCTGAGAATAGAGGAATAAAATGAACCAATTCATAAGAGATTATAATTACCAGGAATTTCCAACAACAAATCTGGAAAACGTGTACAGCTTTAATAACTTGAAACTCGGAGATAAACATGTAAAAATATATCATCAAAATATAAGAAGCCTGTCAAAAAATTTCGATAAACTAGAAGTTTTTTTGAACTAAGTTGATGAATCTTTCGACTGCATTATTCTTACAGAAACTTGGCGTATTCATGATCAAAATCTTTTCAAAATACAGAATTATCAGTCTTTTTATAACACAGGAGATATTAATCAAAATGATGGAGTAATAGTTTACATAAAGAAATCTTTGATTTATGAAATGAATATAGCTGAGCTCGGCCCATTCAAAATAATTGAAGTTCATATCAAAATGCTCAAAACAATAAAACTCATTTGCATTTATAGACCTCCCTCTACCAGTGAAAATGAATTCATTGGAGAGCTTCACTTTTACCTAAGTCAGCAAGCGTACAAAGAAGACTTCACTATTCTACTAGGAGACATAAACATAAACCTCTTCTCGGATGATCACGCCTGTAACAAATATCTTAACGTTTTGAGCGAGTTCAACTTTATTTCAACCATAAATATTAGCACAAGAACACAAGGTGAAACTAGTACTTGTATAGATCATATGTTCGTAAGAACTGATGAAATTCTTGAAATCCCATGCTCGACATATGTTTTACATAGTCATATATCAGATCATAAATCCACAATTATGACATTGGAAATGGACAGGAAAAAGAATGAACGCGATAACAAACATCACCGCATAAATTATAAAACATTAAAGCAAGATGTATCTAACTTTAACTGGAATACCATGTTCGAAATGTATGATCCTATCCTTGCAAATACATTTTTCACTGAAACGATAATGGAAATGATAAAAAACAACACTAAAACTATAAAAAATAAAAAATTTATAAAAAAGAAGAACTGGATAACACAGGGAATCATGAAATCAATCACAGAGAGAGACAAAATTTTCAAAGAGTATCAAAGAAATAAAAACAATGAACTGAAACAAAGATTTTTTACTTACCGAAATAAACTGAATACGTTGATTAAAAAAACCAAACAAAATTACTATAGCACTGAAATAGAAAAAACAAGAATAACCCGAAAAACTTATGGAAAGTAGTGAATGATATAGCAGGCAATAAAAGAAAAGATACAGTTATCAGACAGGTATTAAAAGAAAATAATTCACTCACTGAAACAGATTCTGAAACAGCTGAAACTTTCGTTAATTTTTTCACTAATGTTGGTCCCGAACTTGCCAAAAATATCAAAAAACCGGTAATACCGTGTCCACTCCACAAAATCAATCCAAACTCCTTATTTTTATGCCCCACAACAGAAAAAGAAATCTTAGAAATCATTCGAAGTCTAAAAAATAATAAGGCTCCTGGAAACGATGGAATCAAAGCCGAAACACTAAAAGAAATTTCCGAAACAATAGCACCATTGTTGTCATTCATTATATATCTATGTTTCGAGAAGGGGATATGTCCTCCTGAATATAAAGTATCAGTTGTAAAACCGCTTCATAAAAATGGTGATAAACAAACTGTTTCCAACTATCGTCCCATCTCGCTAATTACCAACCTTGCAAAAATTTTTGAAAAAGCTTTGAAACAACGGTTACAATCTTTCGTGACAAAATATGAAATAATTTCCGAGAGTCAATTCGGATTTCGAAAAAACAGGTCCACAGAAGATGCAATATCAGCATTAACGTCCAAAATGTATGAAGCCCTCGACGAAAGCAAACCCGCAATGTGCGTTTTTCTGGATCTCGCCAAAGCTTTTGATACCGTCGACCATGAACAACTATTGGAAGCTTTGCGAGATATAGGGTGTAGAGGAAGAGTTTTCAGTCTTCTAGAAAGTTACATCTCGAACCGAAAGCAAATGGTTACAATCAATGATGAATGCAGTAGTACCAAAGAAATCAAATGTGGTGTACCTCAAGGCACAGTATTGGGACCGTTTCTTTTTTTAATTTATATTAATCATCTGTTTGACCTCAATACATCCGGTACGATATTTGGTTTTGCTGATGATACCGCAGTGTTCTATACCGCAGATTCATGGAATAAACTGAAACAAAAAATTGAAAGTGACTTTAGCAACATTATCAATTGGTTTAATCACAAACTACTGACCATAAATTTAAAAAAAAACAATGGCTCTTCCCCTTACAAGTTATTCAAATAGGTTGCCTGATTTTTGATACGTTAGATGTTCCTTACGAAGATCAAATAGTTCAATTGAAATTGACTGATAGAATGAAATATTTAGGCATTACAATTGACTGCCACTTGAGATGGAATATTCACACAGAACAAATAAGTAAAACACTTCGAACAATTATATACAAATTTAAATGTCTTTCTAAAATTATGGAACTTCCTCAATTAAAGATGGTCTATTTCGCGCTTGTTGACTCTAGGATAAGTTATGCTATATTGAGTTGGGGTGGACTTGTTCCGTTTTACCTGGAAAAAATTGTTATTATACAAAAACTTTTTTTGAAAATAATGTTGAAAAAGGACCGTAGGTTTCCATCAGATACCCTGTACCAAGAAAGCAGAATATTAGATGTCCGTCAAACATATTTCTTTAAAATAGCACTTTTTTGCCAAAAACATAGAAAAGAATTCGAATATGTTTCACATTCATATGAAACTAGAAATAAAACTGGGGAAAAATTATTACTTCCACAATCTATTAAATCTATTGGTCAGAAATATCACCTGTACCTTGCCCCCAGAGTATTCAACTCCTTGCCTAAATCATTGAGAGATAGTCTTTGCTGCAATTCATTCAAATCCAAATTGAAGAAATTTATTCTTGCGGAGGGAAGGGAAAAAATACACAATATAATTGAAAATAAATTGAATGCATAAAATATGTATTAAATTGATCTGAACCACTCATTATCTGACTCAATATTTTGTATTGTTTGTTATACCTGTCTACATTATTCCATTATTCAGTGTTATATCAGATGCATATCCGTGGCATATCTAGTGGACAGCCTAATGGCTTTACTATATGCAACGGATACCCATGCGCATTCGCATAGTTAAGACTATTTATAAATTAGATATAGTAACCATGCATTTTCCGCAGACAGCCTTAAGGCTTTGCGGCTTTCTTTGTTTATTTGTAAGAACATTTATTTATTCTTGTACACTTCAACTTAACAAATAAACGTTATTATT